>PVJD01011335.1:0-47017 GCA_004026545.1 Mormoops blainvillei | reverse complement strand
ACATCAGCAATGTCTGGGTCATCTGGATTCTGTATAAAAGATATGCAGTAGGGAGAGTTTATTAGGCAGACTCATGTGGTCTATTAAGTAACTCAAAGTCAAAGTAGGGAATATAAATTTTTCCAACTTAATTGGAACAAAATCTGTTTTTTTTTCTTAAAATAGTTCAGCTGATTGTGACTTAGATGAAAACTAAAGCTAATAGCCTAAAAGAAGAAACCTTAAATGTATATTGTGACATGAAAATTATTGATTCTAAGTCCTCTGTTTTCCTACTTGAAATATCTGTATACTGTAAAGCCCACAAGCGAGCTACCGTTTAAACATACTATCTTAATATTCACAATGTTGGAAGAATATTATGAAGTCTAACTAAGCGATATTTATTCATTTGTCAGTAAATATTCATACTGTTAGCCTTCATATAGGGTGTGTGTGTGTGTGTGTGTGCGCGCATGCTTCATGCCCTCCCTGTGTATGTGTATAGTAGATAAACAGTTATAAAGGGAGGAAAAAAGTTGACATGTGTTTTAAAATAAGATTAAGGACATTTTAATTTCCAATGAGATAGTTCATAGAAATTCACAATAACCCTTTTTGATACTGTTAATGTATACCAAGGTGCTACACTCTTTAAGGCAAATAACATTACCTTCAGGATTGGGCGAAACTCTTTTTCCAGAAGTTCCTTCAGCTCTTCTTTGCTCAGTGTGTCAGTATCTTTATCTGTTTTTGAATATTGTTGGAATAGGTCGATGATGGCCATGATGTTTTCCAGAAGAGTAGACATCTTTGGGAAATATAGGTGAACCTAGGAAGAAGAAATAAAAATACACTTTTCTTGAATTGTTTTTCCAGGTCATATCAGTTATTATTGTGAATGTTCACATTTTAAACATACATCATCTCCTAAGTAGTTCATCTTTTGAATTGGAATTTGGCCACAAAAACTTCTCTTTACCTTCTACATGGTGAAAATCAACACAGAGTTTGACCGAATTACAAAAACTGCCAATTTTTTGGTCATGATCTCATTGACAGCAGGATTTAGAGAGCCTCATAGGTGTCAGCGTGCCCTGGATAAGACTGTCCATGCTGGTCTGGCTAGTGCCCACGACAGGGCAGCAGAGAAGTCCGCTGGTCAAAGCAAGAAAATTTACTCGTACTGGCATGCTGAAAATCAGTTCTCTAAAAGCAAATGTTCAAATGATCAGTTTGTCGAGAGACACTTTTCGGAAAGCCAAGTAAGACTCTTCATAAACATTCATTCAGTTTACTTTTTTTTCAGCAATTCATGATGATTGCCATATTTTACCTTCCTTCCTTCCTTCCTTCCTTCCTTCCTTCCTTCCTTCCTTCCTTCCTTCCTTCCTTCCTTCTTCCTTCCTTCCTTCCTTCTTTCCTCCCTCCTTCCCTCCCTTTCTTCCTTCCTCCCTTTCTCCTTTCTCTACCCCTCCCTCTTTTTCTTTCTCCCTTCCTCCCTTCCTTCCTTTCCTTGTCCTTGCCTGAGGATACATTTATTGATTTAAGAGAGAGAGAGGAAGGTGGTGGTGAAGAGAGAGAGAGAGAGAGAAAGAGAGAGAGACATTGATGTGAGAGAGAAACATGCATTGGTTGCCTCCTGTACGTGACCTGCGCAGGGATTGAACCCCCAACCTAGGTATGAGTCCTGACCTGGAATTGAGCCTGTGATCTTTTAGTGCATGGGACAGTGCTCTAAACAACAGAGCCACACCTGCCAAAGCTGATTGCAGTTTTAATTGGGTAGGATGACTTGAATTGCTTTTCTATAGTATAAAAATTTGTTTGTTGACTGGCTTTATTTTGCCACTTAAGGAATAGCATGTAAGGACTGTTCAATTTATCCAGTTGGTGATTAAAAATTTACTAAGCATCTTAATAAATCTAAACAAACATTTGTTTGTTTATAATTATAAACATTTATTTGTTTGTTTATACATTATAATGTATAAAAACATTATAATGACTACTTTAGAAGTTATAAAACCAGACCAAACTAAAATACTGTAGGAACTAATAATGTGAAACACATGGCTAGCAGTGATAGGTAAAACATTTATGGATTTTGTTAAGAGGAGATAGGTATTGATTAGTTTTTGACATGGTGAAACATGTATTTTGATAAGTTAATGGGTAATCACTAAGAATATAATTTATAACTTCTAAACAATTATAGAGGAAAAAGGGGATAAAACTTCATCGATTCAACGGAAGACACACAAAAAAGAAAATAGCAAGCACAGAAAAGGCCAGATAAAAAGAAAGTATAAAATAAGAAAGTAGTAGACTACATTTAAGTTTGCCATTAATCATACTTGTAAAGAGTATTCTGTGTGTTAGGTCTTAAAATGTTTATCACCCACTTTTTTTTTTTTTTTTTTTTTTTTTACCCAGCCTCTCGATTTTCTGTCTTTAAAACTTTATTAAAACTGATTTTCATCAAATAACCTATGTTTTTAAGTTGCTGCATACAGTGGTCAGTTCCTTTTCCTCATCTTACTCAGCCTCTTGGTAGTATAAAATAACCATTCCTTCCTGCATGGAATCTTTTTGTTTCTTGGATCTCACGACACCACATTCTCCTGATATTCCTTTTACATGTTTCTACTCTTTGTAAGCATTCTTTGCTATCCTCTTATCTTTTGCTCAGTTTCAAAAGATTGGAAACCCCCATGGCTGTTTTCCTTGCCGTTCTTTTCTTTTTTGAAAAAAATCTCTACTCACCTTTCCTAGGCAATGCCATTAGATACCTTGACTTCATATACCATCTATCTGGGGACTTTTAGATTGATACTTCCACCCAGTGTCCTTTCCCATGAGCTCTACACTCATTCAATTGTACTTTAATTTATTTAACAAATATTGAACATCTAATAAAGGGTTAGGTATTCTTTAAGCTGTGGGATTTCAGAAGTAAACAAGATAGGTAAGGTGCTTATTCTTATGAAGACAGTACCCACAGAAATGAATTAAACAATTTAGATATTGAGATGTGATATATTTATACATACAATTAAAATAATAATGGTGCTATATGAGTTTCAGAGGCATTTTAGACCAATCAGAGATTTTGTAGTAAAGGAGATATTTTCCATTTAAAATGGAAAATCATAAAGGAACTAACCTTGTTAATTAGTTGAAGTATTTGGGGTGAAAGAAACTGCAATGTTTGTAACATGGGAACTTTTCTTTCATGTTTGCAATAGAGAAAAAAAGACCAACCCAGAACATTTGGAGGAGTGATATAAGTTAAAAGTCAGAGATATAGGCATGTTCAGATAATGAAGATCTTCTAAATAAGGTAACATTTTATTCTAGGTGTGATGGGAAGTCACTAGATGATCTAATATGATTCAGTTTTAAAAAGACCATTTTGTGCATTGGCTTTTAAGGTTGTTTCAGAGCAACATTTCTTTGACAACAGCTGGAAAGCTGGTGTGTGTGTTGAGTTCGTGTGAGTGTGTGTAGCTATCGTGATTGGGATAGTTATTGAGACTTACATTCAGCTTGGAAGTAAATTACAGTATTGGGGAGATTTTTAAATAATGAGATTTTTAAAAAACTAATAAAGGGTATCAAGACAGAGATTCAAATATATTATAAACTCTGAGCAGATATATGAAAGAAAACCATACTACCTACGTACAACAACAACAAAAAACCCTGCTGGACACTTAAACAATGAAGAAATCATTAAAGTAGCCAAAGAAACACACATATTATTGTGAAAGGAGCAACAGTAATACAGCTGGCTTTTAAAATGAAACCATAGCAGCCAGAAGATGACAAAAGGTTATTTTTGTCTTTCTAAAAGAATGTAAATTCTATCCTTTGAAGTCCAGTGAAAATAGCCATCAAAAAGAATGCATAAGTTGCATAAGTGGGGATATTTTCAAGCCAACAAAACCAGAACCAGTCTGGTATGAAGGAAAGATTAAAGGATGATCCTAGTTGAAAGCTCAGAGAAGCAGAAAGAGTGAAGAAAAAACAAAAGTAAATATGTGGGGAAATCAAATGACTTTGATTGCATACAATCATCATCATCATCATCATCATCATCATCATGTCTTTCAGGATTTAGAATTGACAGAATTAAGATACATAGCAATATCAGACAAGACAGGAGGGGGTAAATGGAGTTCAAGTATTTTAGGATACTTGAGTGTTTGAGTTTGCTTAAAGTATTTTTTAATATACTCGGTAAGTTATGCTATTCTCTCCAGGGTAAGAATAAAAATGAGAGTAAGGAAATACATAATTAATAACCTAATATGTGGAAAATTAACTGACAAATATTTAATTCATTAAAAAATGTCAAGAAGAGAAAAAGAAATATAAAACAAGTGAAATAATAGAAAACCAGTAGAATATGGTAGATTTAAATCCAATAGTACAATAGTAACAGTTAAATACTCTAATTTAAAAATAAAGATTGTCAGACTGGATTAAAAAAAACCCATATGCTCCCTACAAGAGATACACATTAACTATGGCAATGGTTGAAATTAAGAAGATAGAAAAAAGTTAGTATTAAACATTGAAGTAATGCTATTGTTGCTATATTATGTTTGTAGAGTAGATTTAAGGCAAAAAGCATCAGTAAAAGAATATTTCATACCAACAAAAGCTCAATTCATCAGGAAGATACAGGAAATCTAACTTGATATGTACCTAGTAACAGAGCTTCAAAAAACATACAACAAAAATTGACAGAATTATAAGGAGAACTAGATAAATCTATAATCAAAATGGGTACATACACGTCTCTCAGCAACTGAGAACAAAAAGACAAAAATTGTAAGGATATAGATTTCCACAAAATTATTAATTAAAAACATTAACTAACATATATTAAACGCTGCACTTACAACTCCAGACTACATATCCTTTTAAATAAGCATAAAATATTTTAAAATTTACTGTATGCTAGTTCATAAAGCAAGTTTCAACAAATATTAAAGGATTGAAATCATGTATTTCGTTACCTATGACATGGAATGAAGCTATAATTCAATAACAGAAAGATACCCAGAGAAAAATCTCTAAATGTTTAGAAATTATGCAATAATTTCTAAATAATCAATGGGTCATGAAATAAATTACAATGGAAATTAGAAAATATTTTGAACTAAATGAAAATGAGAAAAATATGAAATAGCCAGACCTCTGGAATACGTAAATTTCATGCCTAATGAAAAATTTATAGCTTAACTACATATATTAGAAAAGGAGTCCAGTAAATCAATAACCTGAGCATATATCTTAAAAAGTTCTCAAAAGAATAACAAGTCAGCCCAAATAAAGTATTATGAAGGAAATAATAAAAGCAAGAACTGATATTAATGAAATAGAATGCAAATGTAGAGAATCATCAAAGTCAAGATGTTTGAAAAATTTAATAAAATTGACAGGCCCTGAAGGATTAATTAAGAAAAGAAGAGAAAAGGCATAAGTCATGAATATCAGAAAAGTAAGGTGGTATTGCCATACTGGCCAGGGCAGAATCTCTGAAGTTTTAAAAATAAAAATTGATAAAGTAATTTTAAAAATTTATACGACAATATGGAGGGCCAAGATTAACCCAGACAACCTTGATGAAGACAGATTTTGTGGACATACTAGATGTCAAAGTATATTATAAAGGAAGACAGCAAAACATTGGTGCAAAGTTGAACAAATGGATCAATGAAAGGTAACATAGTCCAAAGTCAGACATAAGTTACTATGGACATTTGATTTACGAGAGAGGTGGTGGGATAATTCAGTGAGGAAAGGATCGTTTTTTTTGAAATATGGCTCTGGATTAATTGGATTTCCATATGGCAAAATAATCTAGTTCCCAGCCGGATTTTTACATGTAAAAGTAAAAGAAGATAATGTAGAAGAATATCTTCAAGACCTTGGGTAGAGAAATACTTCTTAAATAAAACTAAAAAAATATGTCACCAAGAGAAAAATTGGACTGCACTGAAAGTAGGAATCCCTGTCCATTTAAAGACCCTATTAAAGGAGAGAAGAGAAATCCCTGTGGAACATGTGTACAACAGATTTAACCAATAAAGGGCTCTTTGACATCAATCTTAGTAATATTTTCTTGGATGTATTTCCTTGGGCAAGGGAAACAGAAGCAAAAATCAATAAATAAAAGTTAAAAAAAACATACATTCAATTATGTTACTGCCCCTGCTTACTACTCTCCAGTGACTTCTCATATACTTAAAATGATGAACGAACTCTGCTATGCCCCTTCTTACATGGTCTACCCCAGTCTCTCTCTCTGACATCACCATATACCCCCATTCCTCTTGTTAAATATGTTCCAGGCACATTAGGTTCTTCTTGTTCTTTAAAAAAGTTTACTCCTACTTAGAATCTTGCCCTTTGCCTTGACTGGTTCCTTTTGTCATTAAGATCTCAGCTCAAAAGAGAATTTCCAGAGAGCACTTTCCTGGCCGGTCATTCTTTTCCTGCATCTAAACTTCTCGCCTCCTATTACTCTCTTACATCACTCTCTTATTTTCTTCATTGTTCTTCATTACTGTATGAAGTTTTATTAATTTACCATTTACTGAAAGTCTTCTACTGAAATGTCATCTCCTGAGAGTAGGGAGTTTATCTTGTTCACTGTTGTATAATCAGCGAAGAGGAGCACTTGGCAAATACAAGCTACTTAATATACATTTGTTGAATGAATGTATAAATGGAAAACACAGCAATATAAAGAGAGTACCGAGTAGCCTCACAGAAGAAAAATCGTGCCCTGATTTTCCTTCGGTATTGAAATAAACTTTTAGTAACAGTGCTACCAAAGATAAAGAACCCCGTACATCGAGAACTTTTGGCCTTAGAGTTTGCATCCAGATTTCTACCTGGCTTAACACCAGGTAGGCAAAGTTAGATGTATTCCCTCTTACTTACTTCTTTCACCGGAACAGCAAGTAGAATGTACCCCGAAGGCGCTTGCTGGGTGCTGCAGTCTGTGATAATGACCTTTTTATAGCAGGTCTATTCAAGGTGGAGCCATTCTCTGTAGGTTGGGTCTGATTCATTTCTAACCAAACCCACATCCACCCACATCTCCACCTCTATTTCTCTGGTGACCATGTTTACTTCTTAGCTTCCACACGTACTGACCTATACTTACTTGAATCCGTTCCAAAATTATATAAACCCCAAATATTGGATATTTTATGGAAGGTGCCCTTTGGCTCTCATAGGTTGTATGCAGGGTTCGCACCTTCTACTTTTTTTTTTTTTACTAACTCCTGATTTGAGTTGGTAAGTGCTTGATAAATAACTATGGATAGATACGCTATGTTGTTCTTGTCTCTAAAGGGTTAGAATATACATGTATAAGCAACTTTACTTTATGGTAGGAAGATGTCAGAAGCACCTGCCTGCATGTCCCTTTTTACCAATGAATTCCATTGCTGGATACTGGGAAGTTGCCACGAGTTGAATGTCCATCTAGGAATCATAATGAATGGAGAGAAAACAGGCAAATTTAATTTTGTCTTTTCAAAAGAGAGCGAAAAAATGAGCTCTTGGGTTACAAGCAGTAATCACTGGGAGCTAGCCTGAGTTTATTAGGCAAGAATCATTAGTGCATTTTTACATTGTTTTCAAGGTTACTGCACTGGTTTCAGAGACATGTTCCACGTACTCTTCCTGTGGGTTAAAGTGTGTGTTTTCTCCTTTATTCTTATAAATGTATAGGGCGCCCCTACTTTGAACTTTCTCTTGTTTCCCAGGCTATATCGAGCTCTACGTCTTCGTTTGAATATGTCTTAGTTACCCCAGTCTATACTGTTCAAACCCGAACTAATTATCATGCTGTATAACAAAATGTACAGTCTTACAGATGTCCACATATTGGTTAGCTACATCTCCACCCACTGACTTTCTCAAACTACACGAAGTAATTTTTCATTTCTCACCATCCTTTATCCCCATAATCATGCCACGTCAGGTGAACCGTACCTAGCCTTCTATTCTTTGTATGTGAGCCTATTTTCCATCTCTAGGGCTGCAGTTTTAGTTCTGGACCTCACCATCTTTCAACTGAGTATTTTAAACAGTGTCATAACTAGCCCCTTTACCAGTGGGCTACCTGAATCATCTTCTAATACTACTCTGTCATTTCCTCTGCTGGCTTCTCCCGGCCTATAGAACACCAGACTTCTTTACTGACATAGAAGCCCCTCCACAGTAGGTACGCATCGGTATCTTCCTAGCTGCTTCTCATGTCACCCTTATTTTATGAGACAGTCACTCTACACTGATCAAAATTCTTTGAATGAACCTTATGTGGTCCACCACTGTTCAAAATCTTTGCATGCTGTCCTTACTACCTGGACAGTCCCTTAACCTCACCTTCTCTTCATCTTTTAAGACCCTTGGTAATCATCATCTCCTTCACAAAGCTTTACCTGACATCTACAGATAGGTCGCCGTTCCCTCATATACTCCGTATTTATCTCTTTTGTAGCACTGGTGATATTTTATTTTAAGTATTTGCTTACGTGTCTGCATCCCGTCTCCCAAGTTGTGTTTCTTTTTCAATCTGATATTGACTGGGTCACAATCATCTTCAGTGTCTTGGGCTCTAGAAGTGTTCATCAGACATGATCAAATAAGAAATACAGGGGTGTAGCATAGCTTATTTAGAGCCAATCAGATGGAAACATGCTTGGAGTTTTAAAAACTTTGTTTAATGTCCTCATTTCCAACCTTATAAGACCAGGAATTTTTGTTTTGTGGAACATTAGCATTTACAGAACACAGGTCTTCATTTCCTTCTTGGTTTTAATTGTCTTTGTACACATTCAGTTGCTGTGTTTTTGTCTCTCATCATGCTGTCATAATAATAATAGTACTATGTTGCATGTTCATTATGTGCTAATAATGTCTAAGATTTTGCATGTATTGCTTCTGATGATCAGACAATACCATGAGGCCATTGTTGTTGTCCCTGTTTTTGCGATGAGGGAACTGATAGTGAGGGGGTGATCAAGTACATCCAGCAAGTGAGTTACAGAACTAGGATTGATCCCAGGTCTTCTGACTCTAACTCCCACATTATTTTCATTACGCCACATTGTACTGGGTGTGAACTTTTCTCCAACATTGTTAGCTTTCTTCCTATTTTTACTGATTAAAACAGAGGTTTCTCTCAATGTGCCCCAAGTCCTGGCATTCTTACCTGTGGGTATTATTGCAGGGGCAGCAGAGAGGAAGGAGCACAGAGTGTGTGTAAGCTAACAGGCAGAGTCCAGAGACTGGCAAGAATGGGGAGATCTGGGCTCTCACCTCTGATGGCCTGATGACCTGAACCTTGCAGGTTTATGTCCATGTGGGGGACAGTCTCTGATAGTTTGCTCTGGGACTATTGTTTTGATCATGTTATGTTATTTTATCACTAACTTGGATGAAAATGTTGGCACATGGCAAAAATTTTTAGGATGGACTAGGGATTCGAACAGATTTCAGCTTGTCACACCAAATAGCTCAAATTTAATAAAATGAATCTTACAGAAATAACAGTAAAATTCTGACTTTGCTAAATTAAACTTCATAAAGACTGGGTAGAAGTCATGAGTAAAAGAGGGTATTGTGACAGTGACAGTGTGATATAGTAGCTGAAAGTGTAAGGTCATTTTGGACTATATGAAAAGAAGCACATTAGCTAAAGCAGAACAAGTGGCAGTGTTCTTCTCTTGGCATTTGTCACGTTATTTCTGTGGCTATTTGTTTAGTTCTGATGATCACCGTTCAGTAGGGACACGGATTGTTGTTACGTGTCCTGAGCAAAGCAAGTAGGATGACTAGGTAGATGGGTGGTAAAGGGAACCAAGTGAGAAGCAGATGGATGGGAGATGAATATCTGTCTTCAGCTGTGTGAGTGGCTGTTACGTAGAAGAGGGCTTATACTTGGGTTCTATCAAAAACTCAGAGAAATGGGTAGAAACTGTCAGAAGCACATTTTAGCTTTGTACAAGCCAGAACTTTTTAATGTCAGAATTGTCCAAACATCAAACTCATTATCTTTGGAGCTAGTGCCTTCTCTGTCACTGTCGAGAGAGCCTTAAACTGGATGAGATGTTGGCAACCACTAGTCTAGCCTCCTCCTATTGTAGTTGAAGACAAGTAGATCTGGTGTTGCATGACTGACAAATCAAAGGCTCCAACACAGGGCTTTTCATCCCAAATCCTCTTTGCATCACACCAGGTTACATCAGTTAGTAGAAGATGAGCCCGAGACAGGGATATTTTGAAGGGGAGTTAAGCAGAGAAATATTGGGTGGATGTCTGATAAATTTCTGTTTCAATCTGAGAGCTGTTATTCTATGGCTCAAGTAAATTTTTTGCCTGACTTAATTCAGCTCAGCTCAGAAGACTCTTTGGTCAGTGCAGGTTAATAACTGTAGGGGTAACAGGGCTATCAATCTCACTTCACAGTGTGAACAGGACTGCCCTTGGGTTTCCATGCCCTGCTTCACACCAACAGAGCTGATCCCTGTGGAATATTAGCTTTTCTTAAAAGAAGATTTTATTTATTTATTTTTTTGAGAGAGGGGAAGGTAGGGAGAAAGAGGAAGAGAAACATCAATGTGCAAGAGAAACACTGATCAGTGCCTCTTGCAGACCCCCAACTGGGGACCTGGCCCACAACCCAGGCATGTGCCCTGACCAAGAATCAGTTTGCGGGATGACGCCCAACCCACTGAACTGCACCAGTCAGGGCTAGTGTATTAGCTCTTTATGTTCAGCATTCCAAAGGATTTTTTTTTATTTAAGCCTTTAAAATTAGTATTCATTGAATAGTGAACTTGGAGATGCATCTTCTCTGTCCTCAGAGAGAACTTAATCTTCATTTCATTGTTATGGGACATGTTACAAGACAATGAAATGGTTTCAGATGTGTTTTGATGTCCACAGTTACATATTGTGGCTGCCAGTATTTGTTAAGGGGTGAAGAAGAGTCCACAGTCATAGTTATTGACAAATCACAAATTATAGGATTTCAATTACAATCATTCAGTTGTTTGTCCCTCTTTTTCCCTTCCAATGGGCTGAGAAGGCATTATGTTGCCATAATGCCTCTGGGCTGCTGATGTGGGTCAGGTTGTCCCAGTTTAAGGGAACAGCCCTTTGAGATGTGTGACTGAGGCTGTAGGAGTGAAGGGTAGCTGGAATTTGTGGTTAAAAGATTTCCTAAAGGAGTTGAAGTCATCTCCTGGGAGGTGCTGTTTTGGGGTTGAAATTTTTTTAGGTTGAATGTTCTTGTGGATTCCTTGGCATAGTTGTAGCTGATGTTCCAGCTTACTCATACGGTGGTGGAGCAATGCCTGGCAGCGACACATCTACTGAGAGCTTGCATTTGCCTTGACAGCAGTGAAGGAAAGCAATGTTGATCCTAAGAAAAAATTTCAAGTTACCTCTAGAGTCCTCAGATTCTGCTTTCTTTAGTCAGTATCTATCTATCTATCTATCTGTCTGTCTATCTATCTATCATCTATCTATCATCTATTATCTCTCTATCTCTATCTCTCTCTCGTCTGTGTCTGTGTGCATAAAACATGACATTTCAATTTGTGTAGATGCAGAAGTAACTGGATCCACACACATACACACACACAAAGAGAATTTGTGTGAGGCAGACAGAACAGAGAAAATTATCATGAAAGATCAATCTTTTGAATAATGAAGACAGCCTCAAGGAAGTGCTTATATCAATAAGCTAATATTTTTCTAAAAATTATGGTACTTGTTGAGTCCCTCAGGTACAATTACAGAGGTGACTACAGCATTCTAAGGTGTGTGTGACGGGAATTGCATCTATGCAATAACTGTGTTATAAGAAGGTTTTTTTTCTAATAATCAGGAATAAAAGCAATAACAAAAAATAATAGAAGGAATAATAGAAAAGCAACAGATTACCACATGTAGTTAAGGGAAAAGCCTTTATGACTTAGTTTTGAAAGGCTATGAATGGAGAGACTGTGAAATTTTTTGCGTGGCCATGTTGGAAATGACTAGTATCAGTGGTAAAAGATGAACCAGTCACCATTGTATGTCCCATAGGAATAGTGAGTTTTGGTGACAGAGCGGTGCAGCAGTAAGAAATTGGAAAAAAGAATCTAGGAGGAAGCCAAGTCAGAGACATTATAGTTATTCTGACCAGATGTTACCAATGTCATCATTCAGACAGGTCTAGAATTAGGCGAGTATTTACAGGAAAATGTGGAAGATCAGGAGGGTTTGGAACTTGGAATAAGCTCCTACTCCTCTTTTTTACCTTCTCCCTTTGTGTTTAGGGACATTATAGACAGAGAGTTTAGAATGTATTCTGGAGGGACATTTTCTGCAGGTATCTCAGGGAAGTTCTGATTAAGAGATAGGTCAGGATATTAAGAGATGAATGAAGCATTTATTCATTCAACAAGCATTTGTTGCCAACTGAGTTCTCACCAGAGAACAAGTCACCATGCTTGTTCAAGGGCTATCAGTGAAGAAGACATGCCTCCTGTCCTCAAAGAGTTCCTAATCTAATGAAGAAAGCAGACATGTAAACAATGTGATATGTGTTATAATAAAGACCTTTACAAATTATTATGGAAGAATAGCTGAGGAAGCAACTTGTTGACTTGTATTTTTAACATTTCCCCCCAGCTTTTTTGAGGAATAATTGACAAATACAACTATAGATATTTAAAGTACACATTGTGATGATTTGATACACATACATTGTGGAATGATTACAACATTAAATAATTAATCACCTTATATGGTTAACTCTTTTCTTGTGGTGGGAACACTTAAAATATATTGTCAGCAACTTTGAAGTATACAGTATCATATTATTGACTGTAGTCACCATGCTTAACATAAGGTCCTCAGAACTTATTTTGCTTATAACTGAAAACTTGTACTTTTCGACCTACATTTTCCCATTCTCTTACTCCCACCTCCTGGAACCCATATTTCTATTCTCTGTTTCTATGAAATTGGCTTTTTTTTTTTTAAGATCCTACACATAAATGATAACATACAGTATTTGTCTTTCTCTGACATAATTCACTTGGAATAATTCTCTCCATGTTGTCACAAAAGGCAAGATTTTCTTTCTTTTTTCATGGCTGAGTAATATCCTATTTTATAAATAAACTTTATATATTTTTTTTAGAAAAGACTTTGTTTATTTTTAGAGAGAGGGGAAGGGAGGGAAAAAGAGAGAGAGAAACATTGATGTCGAGAGATACATCGGATGGTTGCCTCTCACATGCCCCCAGTTGGACCTGGCCCGCAACCCAGGCATGTGCCCTGTCTGGGAATCTAACCAGCGACGTTTTGGTTTGCAGGTTGGCACTCAATCCACTGAGCTACACCAGCCAGGGCACATTTTATAGTATCTTTACCTATTCATCCTTTGTAGGGTGTTTTGGTTGTTCTGTACCTTACTTATTGTGAATAACGCTTCAGTGAACAGAGGATTACAGATGTCTTTGAGATAAATGATTTCATTTTCTTAGAGATATGCCCAGGAGTGGATTGCTGGATTATATGGCTGTTCAAGTTTTAATTATTTGGGGAACCTTCATACTGTTTCCCGTAGAGGCTGCATCAATTTCCGTTTCTACCAGTAGTGAGCAGGGTTCTCTTTATCCCCACCTTCACCAATTCTTCTTCCTTTTTACACTTTAAAGTGTATTTCTGATAAATGAATAACATTTTGACATGGACTTCCCATATTAAAGAGGAGCATTTTGATGGAAATAATTTAGCTTCCTTTAGTAATAAAAATCACAAATAAAAATATAGCAATCCTCTTAAAGAAATTACTACCTTAAATCTTTTCCAGGATATGTTGGAATATAAAAATAATAGATAAGCTCTGTTTAAGAAATATAGCTTTCCGATAAAATATTAATGCTTAAAGCATTACCATTATTATGTGTAGTATTTTATTTTATTTTATTTTTTATTGTTGTTCAAGTACCGTTGTCTCCATTTTCCCGCCACCATTTCCCCCACCCTGAACCCTAACCCCCTGTGTCCATGGGTCCTTTATATATGTTCCTTTACAACCGTACCACCCTGAACACGCCTGATCTCATCTGACCAATTCTTGTTATCTCCTGTCTTTCGCTGATAACCAGCCTAGCAGGAGTGAGGTGATATCTCATTGTGGTTTTGATTTGCACTTACCGGATGATTAGTGATGTTCAGCACCTTTTCTTATACCTATTGATCATTTGTATGTCTTTTTTGCAAAAACATCTGTTCAGATCCTTTGCCTATTCTTAATTGAATTATTTGCTTTTTTATTGACTTGTGTGAGTTCTTTATGTATTTTTGATATTAACCCCTTATCAGATATATATGGCTTATAAATATTTTCTCTCATTCTGTATGTTACCTTTTCAATTAATTTGTTGTTTCCTTTGCTGTGCAGAGATGTTTAGTTTGGTGTAATTATTTTAATTAATTCTCTTCTTCATTTAATTAATTTTAATTCTCATTTCTTCACTTCTTCATTTTAATTAATTCTCTTTTTGACAGATCATAAAGGTGTGATATTTGAGCCAAGGTCTAATGAATGCATTTGTTGGCTTATGTGGGAAAGAAGAGGAGGAGATGGACCTGAAAGGCTTTATGGAAAGGGCTTGAAAGCCATGGTAAGTAAAGTGGATATTATCCTGTTTACATTCGTTAGCAACTAAAGAGTTTTTTTAAGAGAAAAATGATGGGATCAGGTTATTTTTAGTTAAAATAGCTCTACTAACAATATGGATGATGAATTGAGTTTTGATACAGGCAAGTTGCTGGCAGTTTGAACAAAAAGAGGAGAGATACAGAGGTTTCAGACAAAAGTGTCTCAGGGGATTGAAAGGGCAGGTATTTCAAAAGTAGACTCGAAGGTTCATCCAACGTTGGGGTGAGGGATGGTGAAGAACAGGAGATGATCGTTTAGAGTCTTGGCAGGAAGCTTTGGGAAGGGCAAGCTTAATAAAGTAGGGCGTGATGGGTGGTTAGACAAAAATGATGGAGAAACCAGGAAAGGAGTTTAGATGGGCAGGTGGTGGGCAGTTGGTATCAACAATACCAGGGTTATATTTCAGGCCAGAATTTTGAGTTGGAAAGTAGGACAGGCTAAAGAACCAAGTAGACTTCCTAATATGAGACACTCTAGCACAAGGAACCATGTAGAGACCTTGTTGTCCCAACAGAGAAAGATCAAATCTACACTAGCAGCACAGGTGACCTGATCCTGATTCCTGAGCTTTGGGGAAACTTTCATCCTTAGGTTCCTCCTGCTGAAGGTCGGGACTTGTTCTGCCTGATGGGAACCTCACTAAACTTCCTAAACTCACTGAACTGAGGACCCCTCTACCTGTTCTGCACCCACTTTTTATCAACTTTGACTTTAGTCTTCTCTTGCAAACCTCCTGGTTACTTACCTATCATAATTCACCACCCACACCCTACCACCTAGCTGCAGACTGCAAGTATACCACACCCTTGACCTCAGTATAATCAAGGGAGGGCCCAAAGTAGCGTACATGGCATAGCTGTGTGGCCAGAATGTTTGCATAGTCTATTAACATGGGAAATGATGGGCTCAGAAGTTGAACATCTGAACCACTCTGGAGTTAAAGTGTCATATTATGACAATTTATGCGTATAGAAAAATTTATTAACGATCATTCAGGACTCTAAAGTACCATAGGTCCAGAAGATTCATTGAGACCCAATGCTGTATAGTCTTTAAAGTGTGACTTTATGAGTCTAATGACGCTCTTTTTGTTAACCCCATAATTGTTCATATCACAGTGACCTTGTGGAAGTAGAGGTGTGCTCTTGCCCCACCAACATTTCTGTTCATTTTATCAGCATCTCCTAAAGTATGACCTGATTTTCTTTGTTTCTTAGAGCATTTATTTCCAAGAATTTATTTCATTTTAGGATATCTAGACTTCTGGCCAAGATGGAGGTGTAGGTAGATACACTTTGTCTCCTTGCACAACCAAAAGAAGGACAACAACAAATTTAAAAACAAAAAATAACCAGAACTACCAGAAAATCGAACTGTATGGAAGTCCAACAACCAAGGAGTTAAAAAAGAAACATTCATCCAGATGGGTAGGAGGGGTGGAGACAGGCAGCTGGGGCAGAGAGGCTGTGTGGCAAGGCAGTGGCTGGTGGACCAGGTGGTCCCACATTTGCGTGCGGATAAACTGGGAGGAACACCTGGGAAGTGAGAGAGACTGTGCAAACCAGGGTTTGGGTGCAAGAAAAGAAAGCCTCAAAACCTCTACTGGTAAAAACCTGTGGAGGTTGTGTCAGTGAGAGGAACTGCCAGTCTCACAGGAGAGTTCGTTTGAGAGACCTACAGGTCCTAGAACGTACACAGACCCACACACCTGGGAATCGGCACCAGAAGGGCCCATTTTGCTTATGGGTAGCAAGGGGAAGTGACTGAGAACCCTTCAAGAGCCAAGCAAGCTGCATTGTTCCTTCTCAAACCCCTCCCACACACACGGTGCAACAAGGCAGTGACATGGTTGCCCCGCCCTGGAGAATACCTAAGGCTCCGCTCCTCACAACTTAGTAGTTCTACCAAGACAAAAAAAAAAAAAGGCCCAAATGAAAGAACAGATCAAAGCTCCAAAAATAGAACTAAGCAATGAAGAGATAGTCAACCTAACAGATGCAGAGATCAAAACACTGATAATCAGGATGCTCAAAGAAATGGTTGAGTATGGTTGCAAAATGGAGGAAAAAATGAAGGCTATGTGAAGTGAAATAAAGAAAAATATACAGGAACCAACAGCGAAGGGAAGGAAACTGGGACTCAAATCAACAATTTGTAACAGAAGGAAGAAATAAACATTTGACCAGAATAGAATGAAGAAACAAGAATTCAAAAAAATGAGGAGAAGCTTAGGAACCTCTGGGACAATTTTAAATGTTCCAACATCTGAATTATAGGGGTGCCAGAAGAAGAAGAGGAAGAGCAAGAAATTGAAAACTTATTTGAAAAAATAATGAAGGAAAACTTCCCCAATCTGACAAAGGAAATAGACTTCCAGGAAGTCCAGGAAGCTCAGAGTCCCAAAGAAGTTGGACCTAAGGAAGTACAAGCTAAGAATAGTATAGGAAATGGAGAGACCAAAGAACTTATATGTATGACCCATGGACATGGACTAAGTGGCCAAATGCTGATGGGAGCGGGGGTGCAGGGCGGAGGGGAATAAAGGGGAGAAAAAAATGGGACAACTGTAATAGCATAATCAATAAAATATATTTTTAAAAATGGATATCCAGACAAGTTGGGCAAAGTCTCCCAGGGCTGGAAAGAACAACATTTTGTGACATCCCACGGTGTTGACTTTTATTTTTATTTATTTATTTAGTTAGTTAGTTAGTTAGTTAGTTAGTTAAAATATAGAACACAGATTTGTGTGTCATCCTTGTGCGGGGGCCATGCTAACCTTCTCTGTATCATTCCAATTTGAGTGTACGTGCTGCCAGGGTGAGCACCCAGTGTTGACTTTTAAACCAGTTTGTTAGTCTGGAGTCGACATCTTTTGTCTTTGGCTTTTGGCTTTTTCAGGATGACTTCTCTCCTGTGGAATTTTGGGACATTGAGGCTGTTGTGTCCTCACTATTTGTTTAATTACTTTAATTTATATTACCCATATTCCACCTGTTTAACCTATTTTATCACTTTTCTAATCAGGCCATCAGTCACTCTTGCAGTATTCTCTGGCAGTATTTCATGTACATTCATGCCTGAAGCAATTCATGGAAAATTACTTGCAGTTCTTTTTACAGAGTGGATTTAGTAATCTCAACTAATCTTTTCATTTTTCCCATGAAATTTATTATTATTGAACTTATTAGATGATGTATATGAAATGGCTGAACTTAAATAACACTGTGGTCACAATATTGGTGCTTTAATTGATGCCAAGATCACAAAATCCATGGTATAGTGTTGAGAGCAGTCTCAGGAGTTTCACAGACTTGTGCGTGACTACTGGCTCCTCTAGTTACCAGTTCTGTCACTTTGAGCAAATTTCTTAACATCCCTCATTCTGTCTTTTTACCTTTAAAGTAAGGATAATAATATATAGAGTACACAGTTATAGAGTGTATTATATGAATTTTATGTCAATGATATGACACTTTTCCTGGCATTATAGCAGGTGTTCGATATATGTTAACTATTAGGATTGTGTAATTATGAAATTACAGGATTTGTAACCCAATATGAGGCACTCTTATTTTAAGTTTCACATATGTATGTGTTTCCATCAAGAGATGAGTGAAAGTATATAACTTCTTTTGAAGGACTTTTTCTTCAGCAGTTGACCTCTCTCCCTGTGGTTATGGAAATTATTGAGGATTCTTTTAGGGTATAATATAGCCTGTGGGATTTCTTTACTAATTCTAGGAGATGAGGGAAAAGGTTTTTTTTTTAATCAGTTTTAGGAAAAGAGTAACTTTAGGGGGATACTGAATGGTTAATGTAAATACTAAAATAGTAACAATTTTTCTAGGTACATTTATTGTTTGCTTCTTTTGTTAATATTCTGTCTTCTCCATCAGTCACTGATATTCATGCGGGAATTCACCAATTGCCCATTCTTACTTTTTGTGGTGAGGCTGGAGTGGAGAATCTACCGTTGACTCCGAGGGTGAATATTACTTGGATATTACTAGGCAGGAGTGGGTGGACATGTAACCTGGGCTAAGTCAGAATGAGTATCAGGACTCTTGTGGGAACCACCAGTATAGAGACATCATTCGATGTTCTTCTCCCCTACACTTTGAGATTTGATCCTGGAGGCATATGGACTGAGCTGCTACAGCCATCTTGCAACCTTATGTCAAAAAGATTGTCAAAAGTCTCCTCTAAATGGAGCCAACAGAGAGGAAAGCAGAGCTGAGGGAGTGAGAAACTCACTCAATCTGGATAATACACTTTTGAGTACTGCTGGCAGGATCCATCCAGGACTTTTCAATTACATGAAGCAATAAATTCCTTTTTGCATTTAATAAAGTTTGAGTAGAGTTTTTCTGTTGTTCAAATGGAAGTAGTACTAACAGATGTAATTTCTATTTACTTTTTACTGTGTTCTGCATTTATATGTACACTTGGTTTGACTGAATACTGAGAACATTCACTGGAACAGCTGCACCACTTTCCTTTCCTACCAGGTGTGCATGAGGGTTCCTAAATCCACATCCATCCCTGCCAACACCCAGCATTACTCAGTCTATTTCACTGGTATTTCAATTTATATTTCCCTAATTAATAATAAGTGTTAGGAGCATTTGCGGTCTTTCTTCCTGGCATATATCATCAGTTTGGCTCAAAAAAAAAAACCAACTCATAAAAATTCTCTAAAGGATATAGTATTAATAATAATAATGGATAATAATGTTTTAGTATCTCTATGCATATTTCTAAGCCATTTTGATTACCTAGTTCATAAATTGCCTATTCAAATAATTTTCCTATTTTAAAAATATTTTTGACTTGAAGGAGCACCTTATATATTCTAGATATTAGTCCAATGTTGGTTTTAGACATTGGAAATAATTTCTTTTACTCTGTTATCTCTCTGTTAACTTTGTTCATGGCACCTTTCACTGAATAGAAATCTTTAAGTTCTTTTTATTAAGTTTCAGATTTAGGTCTTTATTCATTTGGAGTCTACCTTTGAGGTAGTTTTAGATAAAGATCCAGTTTTATTTTAATCTAGAGTATGAGCTAGGTTCATAACATTTCCCACTGATATGTGGTGTCCCTTTGTTGTATACTAAGTACCCATTTAAACATGGTTATATCTCTAAGCTCTCCATTATATTTCACTGATCTATTTGTTGTTGTAGTAATTTCACACTGTTTTATTATTATGATTGTGTATTATGTCTTAATAGCTAGTAGGGCAAATTTATCCTCTTTTCTTTTGAAATGTTGACTTTGTGGATTTTTATTCCTCCATAAAATAAAAGAAATTTTAGCCTGATCTCATCAAGATGGCGGCATAGGCAGACATGGCTTGCCTCCTCACACAACCACATCAAAATTACCACTAAAATGTAGGACACCATCACTGAGAATCATCAGAAATCAAGTTGAATGGAAGTCTGACAACTACAGAATTAAAGTAACCACATCCATCCAGATTGGTAGGAGGGGTGCAGACACGGAAATGGCTGGTCTCTCACTCATGTGGCGGGGGGTAAAAATTTGGGAGGGATATCTCGGGAGCAGGGAGTCCCAGACCTATACCAGGCCCCCCGCAGTGCAGGGCTCCAGTGCCAGGAAGTTAAGTTCCCACAACTTCTGGCTGCAAAAACCAATGGGGATTGAGCTGCTGGAAGAAACTTCTGGAGCCCCAAGCAGTTTCTCTTAAAGAACCCACACATGGACTCACCTACTCAGACTCACTCCCTCTGAGCTCCAGCACTGGGGTAGCAGTTTGAAAGGCACCAGTGGTATACAGGGAAAAACTGAAGTGTCTGGCATCAAGACAAGCGGAGGCTGTTATCCCTTTTCTAAACCCTCCTTCCACAGAGTTGGCAAACTGGTGCCATATCTGAGACTCCATCAACCTGGCTAACACTGTTTACCTGCCTTGGAGATCCCCTGAAAGTCCACCTCACCCAACTTAAAGGCTCATTCATGCCACTTTTCCATATGAATGTCTGGTCTTGGCTCATGCTTCACAACTTCCTAAATCTTAGCAAACAAGCAACAGCTGGCCTCAGTGAGCTCTAGGCCTGTCACTAACAGCAGCCAGCCTAGATTCACAGCTTGGCTTCGCCAGGGAATCTCCAAGCCCAGCACAAATAGCAGCCATCTCAGATTGCTCTGTAGCTCAGAAAGGGCAGCCCTGGGCAAAACACAGGTAGGGGCTGGCATTGACCTACAGCACCTGGAAAACCCCTAGGCCAGCATACCCAGTGGACAGTTACAGACCACATTAGAGTAGCACACCTTGCCCCTGCACAGCTGATCCTCCATGTAGGGCAGAGGTTGGTGGTAAGTGGTCAAAGCTAATTCTTGCAGCCGACTGGCCTGGGTAAATCCCTCCCATTGATCTGCCAACAGCAACCAAGGCTCAACTACAAGAGGAGGGTGTACTCGACCCACACAAAGTGTGCACCTGAATACCCAGCTTGGGTGATAGGGAAGGCTGGGCCATTGGACCCTACAGGGCAGCTACTACAGTAGGCCATGCTACCAAGACATAGAGCCAAAGCATCTCTACCTAATACACAGAAACAAACACAGGGAGGCTGCCAAATTGAGGAGGCAAAGGAAGATGGACCAAATGAAAGAACAGAACAAAACCCCAGAAAAAGAATGAAATGAAATGAAGATAGCCAACCTATCAAATGCAGAGTTCTAAACACTGGTGATCAGCAGGCTCAGAGAAATCATTGCGTATTGCCACAAAATAAAGGAAGAAATAAAGTTTACATAAAGCAAAATAAAGAAAAATATACAGGGAACCAACAGTGAAGGGAAGGAAGCCAGGATTCAAATTAATGATTTGGAACAAAAGGATGAAATAAACATTACCTGGAACAGATAGAAGAAACAATTCGGAAAAACAAGGAGAGACCTAGAAACCTCTGGGACAACTTTAAATATACCAACATCCAAATCATAGGGGTGCCAGAAGGAGAAAAGGAGGAGCAAGAAATTGAAAACTTTTTTTGGAAAAATAATGAAAGAAAACTTCCCTAATTTGGCATAGAAAATAGACATACAAGTCTAGGAAGCACGGAGAGCCCCAAACAAGTTGGATCCAAAGAGGAACACACCAAGACATATCATAATTAAAATGCCAAATGTTAAAAACAAAGAGAAAATCTTAAAAGGAGCAAGAAGAAAAGCAGACTTACCTACAAAGGAGTTCCCATAAGACTGTCAGCTGATTTTTCTAAAGAAACCTTACAGGCAAGAAGGGGCTGGCAAGAAGTATTCCAAGTGATGAAAAGCAAGGGCCGACAACCAAGATTACTCCATCCAGCAAAGCTATCATTTAGAATGGAAGGGCAGATAAAGTGCTTCCCAGATAAGGTAAAGGTAAAGGAGTTCATCATTGCCAAGCTATCATTACATGAAATGTTAAAGAGACCTGTTGAAGAAAAAGAAGGTGATCAAAACTATGGACATTTATATGACAACAGACTCACAGCTATCAGCAACTGAATCTAAAAAACAAAAACAGAAGCAAACTAAGCAAACAACCAAAACAGGAACAGAATTATAGGTATGGGGATCATTTGAAGGGTTATCAGCTGTGAGGAGCAAGGGGGAGAAATAGGGAAATGGTACAGGAATTAAGAAGCATAATTGGTAGTAACAAAATAGACAGGGGGTTGTTAAGAATAGTATAGGAAAGGGAAAAGCCAAAGAACTTACGTGCACAACCCATGGACATGAACTAAGGATTGCTGGAGGGAAAGGAAATACTGAGGAGGGGGGACAAAGGGGAAAAAATTGGGACAACTGTAACAGCATAATCAATAAAATATACTTTAAAAAAACAAATAAATTCCTAACAAAAAAAAAATGTTTTTAGATTAAGGCCATCACCTTTCTCAAAAAATTTAACAAAAATATTTCGGGATATTGGTGACTCTATTGAATTTATAGATTAATTTGTTAGATTAATTTGAGATGAACTGATATATTTATAATATTACCATTCTGAACAAGAGACAGAATGTCTCTTCATTTATTTATATAACCTTCTAGGTTATATAAACCCTCTAGGTTTTTTTTTTCCAAATTGTAAGATAAAGTTTATTTAGAAAGTTACAGAGGTACAGAAGTGAGCCATCTGGGCTGCGTAGGTTCAGAAACAAGTTACAGAACCAAAAGAAAAGCCCTTGGAGCTTAGGAGAGGGAAAGGCAAAGGCAGAGCACCTGCGGAAAGAAGAGAAGAGCCGGAAAGGCGCCTGCCCGTGTGCCCCCAAGACAGAGAGCACCCCTCCTAGGTTTTGGAATTAGATTTAAAAATTTTCCCCATGAAAGTATTATATGGCCATTAATTTCTAGTTACTTTATATTTTTGTTGCTACTCTGAATACCCTGTTTTATAAATACACATCATAACTGGTTACCGTTGGTGAGAAAAAGTCTTTAACTTTTATGAGTTAACTGATCAACTTGCTGAATTATATTAATTGTAATAATTTCCTGATTGTGTTTTTTTATCTAGCTAGAGTATCTTAACATTGACAAATAATGACAGTTTTTTTCTTGTTTTCCCCCAAGCAATGTACTTCTTTCTCTTTCTTCCTTTATAGTATTTGGCAAGATACCTCATACTTTGGTGAACAGAAACAATGATGTTGTCCCTGACTTTGTTTCTGAAGGGAATACCTCTACAGTTTTTTCGTTAATTCTGAGTTATACTGTAAGTTCTTGGTATATAGCCTTTGTGAAGTTAAGAAAAACTTCCCTTCTGTTTGATATGCACTGATATTTATCAAATACATTTTCTCCTTTAACTGATGTAGAATTATTCTTTTCTCTTAGTATATTAATATGTCAAATTACAAAAGTAGATTATCTGATTTTGAAACATTTTTGCATTCCTGGTATAAACCTGGTTTGATCATGATATATATCATTATTTTTAAAGCCACTGCTGAATATAGTTAGGTAATATTTTATTTAGTATTTTAAAATATACTTTCATAAATTAAATGTGACTGTAATTTTCATTTGTTGTATTACTCACGTCTAGTTTTAGAATAAAGATTATAGTATTTCATAAAAGTAGCTGGGTACCTATTACTCTTTCTCTTTTGTGGAAGAATTTGTATAAAATAAGAACTGACTGTTCCTTGAAAGTCTAGTAGAACTTGCTAATGATGAGGGTGTGCTTTTTTCCAGCTAGAAAGATCTTTTATTATTATTTAAAATTTTCAATACTTATTGCTTTAATGAATTGATCTATTTTTTCCTACATCAGTTTTGGCAATTTATATTTCCTCTCTCTCTCTGTGTCTTTCTCTTTCTCTCTCTCTCTCTGTGTGTGTATATATATATATATATAAATATAAAATGTTTTTAATCTAAGTTTTAAAATGTGCTAGCCTATGTTCAGTGACCATGTTTCCTTTCTTATTATGTGGTTGCTATGTTTATATCTCATCACTTTTATTCTTGGATCAATCTTGGCATAAGTCTGTGCATTTTATTAATCATTTCAAAGAAATAGCTTTTGTTTTTATTAATCCTCATTATTTTTCTTCCTTATTTCATTGATTTCTGACTTTATTTGTTCTTTTGTTACTTCTTGTTGTTTTCCCATACCTTCGTTTGGATGTTTTGCATAATTGTATTGACCCTTTTTGTGTCCTGATAAATGTACTTAAGGCCACCAGTTTCCCTCTAAGAATTGTTTGATCTCTGTCCCACGAATTTGACATGCAGCATTTATTAGAATTTAATTCTAAGTATTCCAGTTCTCTTCATTCTTTTTAACCTAAAGAATATTTTATTTCCAAAGTTATGAGGGCTTTTTTTAGCTCTTTATTTACTATTAATTATTTACAGTATAGTGGTCAGAGACTATAGGCTACATGACATTGATCTTCCAGAATTTGTTCCTTTACAGACTGAATGGTCTATTTTTCTGACTGTAATGAATGCATCCTAGAAGAGTGTATATTATCAGTTTGGTGGATAAAGAGTTCCATATGTTTGTGATAGTTTGAGCTTGCTAATCTGGTTTTTAGTTTTTAAAAACAGCTTTATCGAGGTATAATTGATATACTAAGAACTGCATATTTAATGTATGTAATATGATGAGTTTGGGTTAATGTGCAGTGCCTGTAATACCATCACCAAAATCAAGGTAATAGACATATTCAAAATCTCCTAGCGTTTCCTTTTTCCCTTTGTTTTGTTTTTGTGGTATGACACCTACCCTCTAAACAAATAATGAAGTGCACAGTACTATACCATTAACTATAGTTGCTATGTTGTATGGCAGATCTCTAGAACTAAAGCATCTGGCATAACTGAAACTTTGTATGCTCTATGGAACAACTCCCCTCTCCCTGCTTCTCCCACCCCTGACGACTGTGATTCTATTCTCTGCTTCTGTTAGTTTGACTATTTTAGATACCTCATATACGTGGAATCACATGGTGTCTGTCCTTCTGTGACTGGCTTATTTTACTTAGTATAATGTCCTCTGGTTTCATCCATGTTATTGCAAATGGCAAGATTTTATTCTTTTTAAAGGCTGAGTAATAAACATTCCATTGTTGGTATATACAGAGTGGGGCAAAAGTAGGCTTACAGTCATTCATATGTAAACTACTACAATGATTAATAAATAATTATGCAAGAATAAACTGCTTCACATACTCACAACTGTAAACTCCTTTATCTCTTGATGGATACTTGGGTTGTTACATATTTATTATCTCTGCTTGCTTTTTGCCTGCATGAGCTATCAGTTTCTGAGCGGGCATGTTAAAATTTTAAAATCACATTTATTGATTTACCTATTTCTTCTTGTAGTTCTGATGGTTGTCTGACATATTTTGAGACTAAAATATTAAGTGCACATATATTTAGATAGTTTTATCCCCTTTGTACCTTATCATATTTTCAAAGATATTTTTCAGCTATTAAGAGATCTACTCCAGCTTCATTTTGATTCATATTTGTCTAATTTATTTTTTATCCTGATTTATTATTTTCTGTCATTTTATGCCTTTTGTCTTAAGCATGTCTTTTTTAGACTAAGTGTTGTTGTCTCTGTTATAAAATTTGAAAGTGTCTCTCATTTCATTGGTTAACTTAGACCATTTATGTTTTTGAAATTATGTAACATTAACTTATTTATACCATTTTATTTCATACTTTCCCTTTGCTGTAGGTTTTTATTTCTATGATGAAATAAACGATGAACTTTTTCTGTTAACAGATATAAACTCAGATTGGACAAATAAATAACTCACATTTAGTTATATATTGTTTATTAGAGTCATACCTAAAACAAAATTAGAAAGGATGGAAAGAGAGGGATGGAAATATGTATGTAATGCAAACACTAATAAAATTAATATCAAATAAAATAGAATTAAAGGTGAAACTGTAATTAAAGGCTTAATCTATTGGTAAAAGGAAGAATGCATAAAGAAAAGTCTGTGAAGAACTTCTAGCACCTAGTACTTTGTTTCGAGGTACATAAAGTAAGAACTAATTGAAAAAAAGAAAAAATGGACAAGTCTACAATGATAGGTGACTTTCGCACTTGTTAGAAGTCAAAATCATCAGGTAAAAAAGATAGAGAAGACTTGAATAATACAGATAACAGGTGTTTATAGATTAATAACATATCAAACTCTGCTTTCAACAGAGCATATACATTCTTTTCAATAACATGCAAAATTAGTAAAAATTGACCACCTGCTAGGTTACAAAGGAAGTGCCAACAAAGTGCAAAAATTGGATGTCAAACATAATATAAATGACTACAGTGAAAAAATGCATTCAACAATGAATAAATATAAAAAATAAAATTAAAATAATCCATATATATGGAAATATTAAAACCACACATATAGAAAACATAATTCTAGATAATTCTAGGTAAATTATACACAGAGGAAATAAAAATGGAGATTCCAAAATATTGAAACTAGAATGACAACTGAGGTAGTATATTTAAAATCCGTGAGATGCAGATAAAGTACTCAGAGGTAAATTTATAGCCTTAAACACATTTATTAGCTACAAAGCATATGTAAAAAACACAAACTAAGCTTCCAAATGGAAGAAGAATAATAAAGTCAAAAGAAATAGAATGAGGAAAATAATAAAAATAAAAGCAGAAACTGGTAGAGAAAAATTACATTTCACCCACAAAAACCATGAACATTCTTTTAAAAGAATAATAACACAAAGAGAAGTATAAACATAAAAATGACTTTAAAAACAGTAAAAAAAAGCTACTGGGCATAAATACATGTAAAATAATATGAGCAACTAAACACTAATAAAGCTGGAAACTACATTAAATACAAAATTTTCTAGGAAAATATAAACCACCAAAATTAGACCAAGAAATTTACTTCTGATTCTTTCTTTTTCAACCGCGAAAGACTTCAAAGGCTGTGTACTTTTGGAGTCAGATCTGCTAAACCTTCAAGAATTACACATTTAGCATTAACTATTTCTGTGCACAGAGAAGGAAGAAAGTTTTGCAACAAATTCTGTCACATTAGTGTAACCTTGACATGATAATTAGATAAAGAAAGCCCAAGAAAAGAAAACTATAGATCAGTTTCACTTATGAACACAGAGTGCAAATATCCCAATAGAATGTTACCGTAACAAATCCAGGAGAGGGTCAAGTGGATTTCATAAGGTCCAAATAAAATTTACCATAAGATTATAATATCAGTCCTACCTTTGAAAATGAATTGATATAATTCATTAAACAAATGAAAAAGAAAGGAGAAAATCCTTATAATCATTTCATGAGATTGAAAATAAAGTATTTGATGAAATTCAAAATTTATTTACGGTAAAAATTCTCAGCAAACTAGGAACAGATGTGAATTTAGTCAATCCAAATGAAGTTATTTAACAAAAACCTATAGCAAACATTATACTGAAACATTACAGAAATACACCATTGTGGTTGGGAGTAAGGCAATGATGCCTGCTATCAATCAATACCAATATTTCATAGTTCTAATCAGAAAGAGTTTGGCTCCAGACATTCCCTGTACCTTCTCTGTTATACCCACACTGCCTATTCTGCATCTTATTTTTAAAATATATTTGTAGATACACTATACAAAAAAAGCATATACCAAAACACTGAATAGTGGTTATGTTGGGGTAATGAGATTATGGATATTTTTTTCCTGTGTGCCTTTTCCTCATTTTCAAGGTTTTTGTACCAATTATGTGTTTATTAGCAAAAAAAAGTATACAATAAATGTTATGTTAAGTATACCTAAAAAAAAAAAAAAAAAGAAATGAGGTAGCAAGTCCACTTCTGGGTAGATACCCAAAAGAACTGAAAGATTTCGAAGAGATTTTATACACCCATGTTCACAGCAGCATTCTTCACAACAGCCATGTTGAAAGAATGTATTGTATGAACTGATAATAATGTGTGCAGTAACTTTTATGCATATGATTAACAGAGGTGAGGATAATTTTGATGTGAGTTTTATTTATTTATAGTAGTAAATCGACGCATTGCACTAGGAGGCTTGTGTGTTTTTGTAACGTGCTGATAAAAACTAAGAAAAAACATTGAGACTAGTTAAAAAGAAAGTGTACACTGACATGAATCCATTTTTCCTGGGGTTTTTTTTTTTTTTTTTGGTTATGTTTCCAAAAGACAACAGAATCTGGTACAAAGAGCACTGGACTGGGATATGCTTTGCAGCTTTTGTTCTGATTAAACAGTTGATTCTTCTAAATTGTGGGAGATTGGGATTTACTTTCCTGAAATGAAAAATAAAGAGATTTTCATGGGGTTCCTGACCTGACAGTATCTGTGAGTGGACTTTAGAAGGTCTGTGAAGTCCCTGCAGTGATAGGAAAAAATGTGTGTGGAGGTAGGTAGGTGCATCTTTTGAGGGGGAGAGCATTGGGAAAGAGATGCTTAAATGGTCCCGGAAAAACAACAACAACAAAAAGTTTGACTTAGATGATCTTTTGTGTCCTTTTCAGCTGTGAAACTCTGTTAAAGGTCATCATTGAGACTCTTGTTCTATTTTTCCTTCTCTTTTCACTCATTAAACTCCCCCAAAACACAAAGACAAAATAATTAACAAGTTTAATCAACTATTCAATGAAAAGAATAATATTTAATTCTCAAAATTAATATGATTATTAAATGGAATAATCCGTGTAAAGCCCTTTACCACTGTCTGTACATAGCAAGACAACAACGGATAGTAAAAAGAGATGTGATGGAATTTATTAGTGTTACAGCAGCTGCTTTGAATCCCTAAGCCAATAAATAAGTTAGGCCTTTGGTTTTTTCGGCTCCTTGAAAAACTGTGATTAACTTTGAAATAATTAATGAGTAGTACAGAAAAAGCTCTAAAAGTGGAGCTCTAAGATTAGGAAAGCCAGTTGAAAGCCAATGAAATGAGAGTACAGAACCTGAAAAATGATAGGCGCTCAGTCATTGTTAGTTTTCCCCCAATTTGGCCCCATATTCCACGTATTTTCTCTTTTTTTCACCTAGAAGATCTAAGGCCAAGAAAGCTTATTAAAAATCTAATAACAAGGAATAGAGTTAAGCTTTTAAAAGTGATCATTAAAATTTTCTTTTAACAGTGGTTCTCAAAATGCGGTCTTGGGGTTCATGGCAAGTCAAAGTGTATTATTATTTTTATCATAGTATTAGGTATGATAGATAGCAAACCAAGGCAGGGAGGAGGGAGACATGTCTCACCCATTGACCCAGCAGTCCTGAACCCAAAGTCCCCAAAGTTTTGGGTTCCGGTTACTTGAAAGGGGAATGTTATATAGCAACTAGGAATGAATGTCCAGAGGGGAAATTGAGGCAAGGCCCTCACCATTGCAGTTTAACAGAGAACTTAATACAGGAGGCTAAAGGCAGAGGAAGACATGTCTCACCCATTGACCCGGCAGTCCTGAGCCTGGTTTCGTAAGACTGCCAGGCCATCCAAACAACACCAGCAAAACTGTAACAGTGCAGGAGTAGGAGAGCCCTTGAAGTCTGTGTGTATCATCTCTACTAGCTGGGAAAAGAAAAACCTTGAGACTCTGTATTCATTCCAAGGCCCAGAAGGCGGAAGGGGAGGAGGTCCACAGTGAAGCCCATAAAACAGCTTTGGTTAATTGCCTGCCTCCTGTCATGTATACACATGACAGAGCCTAGAGCAAGACAAGAATTTGGGCTAACAGACCCCGCCCACATACCTATGTTTGGGTAGTCACGTCCCCCCGGGAAAGCTGGCACCACCTTTACCTGTCCATCAATAGTAACTTCTTCACCCCCATCCCACCAACTATGTAAGTCCTCAGAACAAAGGACTCTTAGCTCTTTCATCACACAGAGGGTGAGGGAGGCCCTGGCTACCCACTTTTGACCACCTGGCCTCTGGCCACCTGGGATCTGGCCACCCTGCTCTTGCCATCCTTGCTTTTGCTCTTCCATTAGAACTTAGCACTAATAAACTTTGCTTGCATACTAATAGGCTTGCTGATCTGTAATTCTTTACTGAATCGGCAAGAAGAACCAGGCTTCTCCCGTAACGATACTAAGTACTAAGACATTGGTTATTTTTTCAGTCTCATTTCTCACAATTGTATAGTAGGATTTTTCAGATGCGTGATGTTACAACAGATTGAATGCAGAAGCAGATACAAGAATCCACCTGTCTTCTACATTAGTGAGATTTGCAAAAATGTGAAACAGTGATACTCATTAATTTTTTTATTTTAGGAAAATAGTTATTTTTTAAAATATGTTAACATGTATTGGATTTATTATTATTAAATATAATTTATTTTTATTAATATATTATTAAATATATTAAATATATAATATATTTTTTAACTTCTCTGTTTTAATATCTTATATGGAAAATAGTGATAGATATAATCCTTATAAACAAAAGCTCTTTGGGGTCCTCAGGAATTTTTAAGAGCAAAAAGAGGACTTGAGAGAGAAAAGTCTGAGAATCACTTCTTTATGGAAATAATTGTTCATTAAATGGAAGAACAATCATAAGTAGAAAAGGGGAGGCTCTGACTTACCTTCATCCTGAATGTAGTCGTTGTGCTTAATTGCTAAGTTCTAAGTACTGTGAAGAACTTAATTGTTTTTCACTCAGTAAGTGAAGTAGATTTCCTTGCAATCACACTCTAAACAGAGGGCTGACAAGAGCCAAATCCATACCAGCAAAGTGACCCTACAAACAAGAAATGTGGAGTCCTGCCAAAATAGGTCCGTCTTAGGGTCATTGATAAGTGCTTGGACCTCCTCCCCAGTTAGATCTTTCCTTGTATTCCCTGATCGTGTAGGGCCAGAGCATTGCCCTTTTTACCGATAGGTATTATATTCAAACCTTTGTCCTCAAAATTATCCTGATATAATACAGTTTGTCCCCGGCTCCTGATTCCCCATCCTCAAGATCACCAGAGAACTTTCGTGTATCCTCAAGGAGATTAAGGAGTTAACCATTTGCCTCCTTTAAGCCAAATTACCTAAGCTTGACTTAAATGTCTCCTCTCCGGTGTATGAGATTGACTCCACAGGTTCTTCCTGACCTGGCCTCTCTTTGTTCTCTTGAAAGATCTTGATTTCTCAGGTCCTGAAGCAGGAATTGTTGGCTTTGTCCATCTGGATTATGTTCTTCTGTGCTGTCACTGGAATGAATGTGATCTACCTATTTCTTTCACTTCACTTTTTCTTTATCATTTAAGATTTGTTTCAACCGTGAAGCTTGGCAGTGTTCCTTTTTATCAACTTGTTACAAACTTGTGTTGTCTCTTTAAAATTGGCCAGGATCATGGTTCTGAATCTCTCAGATTCATCCATTGCCATGCCTCACTCGGTCTGTCTTCAGTATGGAGTCATTTAAAGAAGCAGAGTATAACAAAAATTATTAAAAAGCATTTCTATTCTCTGTATGGGTCTCTCAAAGTACTTTGAAAGGGTTAAATTATGACTCTACCATAACACCTCTTAAAAATTACCTTCTGCTTTCCAATTCTCTCATATCTTATAGTTGTTCCAAAATCTCTTTCTATCTATCCTTTGTGTTTTTGTGAGTATAAACACGAGGCATTGTGTCTCTTTGCCATGCTGATAATGTCTATAAGGTTCTTGAAGGATGAGAGGAAAAGAGCATGAACGTACTGGGATTATAATAAATGAGTTTTTAAAAATTAGATTTGTAGCTTTAGGCCATGTTAATTGAGGCTCTGCAGTAAGAAATGAAGAGATTAGTAGGCTTATATTTCCTCTCCCTCCTCTTCCTCATTTATTTAATTCTATTTTTTAATTAAAAATTATTTGTAATTATAGTTGACCTATAATACTCTTCCCCATTTTTGATGGATATTTTTACTTTGTTAGGAGTTTTTAAAAAGTATTTCTGTTATATTCTACCTTCACAGTTCTCTCAGATTTAAAGCCACGCCTTCTCTCTTTCCGAGCGCCCTTACCTTAGCGAACGTCTGCATCGCCTGCATTTCATCTTTAAGAAGCTTTTTCATGGATGCTGCTTCCGGGAACATTTTGGTCATCCTAAAATTCATTCAGGCTAAATAAAAAAGCTTCATCATCAGTAACTTTTACTGTTTTGGTTGTTCAAAGGTGCTTTTCAGCAAATGCCATATCCTATGAATGAGTAATCATTAGCAAGAATTTAAGTACTTGGAAAAAAAAACATTTCTAGCATTCAGAATATCATTCTGATGCTGTTTTTGCTTTGTCCTCTGAGGGTTCTTCCTCCAAGCAGGGTGTCCAATCTGTGGCCCACGTGCTGCATGCAGCCCAGGATGGCTATGAATGCAGCCCAACACAAAATTGTAAATTTACTTAAAACCTTTTTTTTTTTTGCTAATCAGTTTTCATTAGTGTTAGTGTATTTAATGTGTGACCCAAGACAACTCTTCTTCCTGTGTGGCCCAGAGATGCCAAAAGTTTAGACATCCCTGCCTAGATCATTGTGAGGAAATTAAGTAAAAATGTTTATTTTATTTTCTGTGCTATTCTAAATTATATATAGATATACAGAATCTTTAAATAGAGGCTTAAAATACCTTATTTTAATGTCATGCTTTATTCTTAACAGAAATGGATACGAAACAGGAAAATACCTTGATCAATCATTAAAGGAGGCATCTGTAAAACTGATAAGTGATCCCTTTGGTACTGGAGAGGAATTTATGGCCTCAGGCAATGAACGCTGGCCCCATTTGGGATGGGTAATTGGTATGTTTTTCTCTGGTTTAAGTAAAAGAAGAGCTTACTCTAAGTATAGCACATGTTAGAAAAATTTTAGGGAAGAATACATATAGAAGCTAAGGATTTTGGGGAGTGATTTTTTTTAAGACTATCCATGCCTGTCCACTGATCTAAGTGAATAAAGCTGGCTTCAGTGTGGGGGAGTGATTAAAAAATGATGGGAACTCTGTTGAGCTGGGTCATGTGTGCCCGGCCCAAAGTGCCATCACAACTGTTCAGATCCGGCTGGTTGTTCAGAGGGGGTGTTGGCTTGCTGAATATTTGGCCAAAGAGAAAACAGAAATCAGAGGCTTTTTACTGTTTTGTGCTTATCTCCCAATTTCTAAACATGTTAACTAATTCATGAGCTTGTAAACAGTGTGAACCAGTAGTATACTGGTCAAATGAAACATACCAGTAGCCTAGCTAAGGCCTGCTAGTCACATTTGAACTTCTAGGTTTCTGTATCTGACCAATGGTCCGATTTTTATACCATATAAATAAATTACCAACACATTCACTCTCTCCTCAAAATCCCCTTTTACCCTTTCTGATAAACTTGTTCTGTCTAATTGATGACTCAGGCCACAAATCTAGTGGGTCAGCTAGACACCCCCTCTCACTCAGGCTCTATGCATCATGTAACCATAGATCTTTCAGAAATATGTTTTCTACCTAACCCTTCTTCTGTGCTCTATGTAACCTCTGTCATCCTTTACCCAGGTTATTGCAGTAATCTTCAAATTAGTCTCCACATCTCTAGTATTTCCCCTTACACACACACACACACACACACACCCACACACAATCTCTCCAAAATGAGTGTATCACTATGTGACTTTAAAAACCCTTTGCTAATTCTTAATTGCTTACAGATAAAGAATGAAGTTCTTAGCAAGGCTTGTACAGTCTGTTGTGATACAACCTCCGCCTATTGCTCTTATACCATCATTCCTTGCCCTGCTGCCACCTGGATGCTGCTTTAACTGTGTGGCATCATTTCAGGTCCCTGAGCTCATCATGGCCTTTCTTTCAGATTTGACGCATACTTTTAAAAATATGTAAGCCTGAAGTAGTCTCCCAGGTAAACCTGGGTAACTTATGGCCATTTCTGGAGACCCACTACAGAATTCTCGTCTTCTCTAAAGATTTCTTTGAGTCCTGTTTCTCCTCTTTCAGTGAGAGTTAGTTGATCACTTTGCTGCCAACAGTCCCTTGATCATATGTATGATGGCACTTGCCATTTGTGTGTTGCCTTTTCATTTTGATTTCCCTGATCAACATGTAAACTATTAAAGGACAGGGATGGTGTCTTTCTCATTATTTGTAACTCCAGTATCAAGTACAGTGTCTGTCAATTAAGTGGTTATTAAAACTTCTTTCCAATGAATGAATGAGTGAATGACCCTGATGTTCCATTGACAACGTCCTCATTATCCGATCATTTGGATTCTGTCATTGAACTAATCAGAGAGGGACCGATCACCTACCCTACATTATCCGATTGCTTGATGAAGGAGAGCGAGAGAAATGTGAGTGTTTTGTTACAAATAGGTGGAGCTCCACCATCCATTCTTGCAGGCTTGGCTAGCTGAGCTTGACAAAACATACCAAGAAAGGCATCAGGATCAGTGAGGCAAAGATTTGGAAGAAAAGAGTAATAGGAACTAGACAGTAGTGTTCCTGGAATATAAAAGCTGTCAGGTCTTCTTCTGTCCCCCTCCCCAGTATTCAAATCTAGAACTTATGTGGTGTGCTTTGGGAGGCTACGTAACCATTGTTCAGCCCCTGAAATTGCACCAATTGAAAACAGTTGCAGGCTCTAATGCATTTTTAAATGCTACTTGGAATAAATTAGTCTGAATGAGATGTGATTTTGTCTGTTTACTGGTTGATTGGTTTTAAGATGCCCAGCCAGCTGAGCAATTCAATAACATCAGAGCTGATGAAAATGAAGGAAAGATATGCTGGGTGACGTATGAAGAATTTTTTAATATTACAAAATTTAAATTAAAAAATTTTAAGTTTTTAACATTTGAAAATTCAAATATCTATCTGGCTATCATTTATCTATATACTCTATCGATCTAAAAGAAGAGACATGAACTAATTTTTAGAGGAAAGAAAGTAAGGGAAACCAACTTTTGATGTATGCTCTCTAGGTGTTAGAGCTTTGTGCCGGGTGCCTGGTGGAGTAGAAGACACCTGGGCTTTTGAGTTAGTGGGGTCTGACTGGGAATTGCTACTTTGCTGGTTAACAACTGTGTGCATTTCAGGAAGTTTAAAAAATTTCTCTAACCCTCGATTTTGCAAGGTCGTTGTTGGGAAGTGTCTGAAACATAATAAGTAGGCACTCAATAAATTTTAGTTCCTTGAACCCACAGGGGAACAAATAACAATTATTTAATATTTTGTGTTAAGTCAAGAAATGGAGTGGAACTGTTTTTTGATTCTCAACCCTAGAGGAATCTAGAAGGAATAAAGACTTCAAGCTGGGGGTAATCTGCCTGCACCGGTATCTGAGTTCTTGAGCTCCATAGATCTTGTTTTATTTTTGTTGTTTTTTTTAGCCCAGGCAGATCATCCCGTTTGTATATTTCAGAGTTGCTCTGTATTTGCTCTTCTCTAACAGCCTCCTTGTGGGAAACTGCTTCTTCTACCTTATATGTATATGTTCTAATAAAGGACTGATAACCTTAAAGCCTTAATCCCAGAGAAACTTGGTAGAGCCAGAAACACATCTAAGTGATTAGGAATCAGAGGGTGATTCTCCATTTTATCCTTTTCCTAATTCTTGTATTTCATTTGTAGGCAGTAGGAGGACACAGTATTTTTACCAGTGTGCCTCATGGAGAGATGAAAAAAATTCAGCAATATAAGAGACAACTTAATATATCTAAATCTTTAGGAAACAGGCATGTTTCTTCCCTTGCAAATTCCACACTTTCTTGTGCTAGGCGGCTTCATAACACAAAGAGAATACTTATAAACTTCTCCTACTGGTAACTATGTACTTTAAAGCAGAGCTTCACCCTCACGTACCATACTGCCCAAAGATTAGATAAGATGTTACTTAAAATAGGTTTCAGAGTCTAGGTGAATGGCCCTTGAATAGTGCCACAGTTTATTATTAGAGTGGAAGGTGCCCTCTGCTGGTTTGATTCATTTTCAATCAAATCCAGTGTTGCCTTAATCTTCATCCTTTTTTGTTCTATTACTTTCTCTTGCTTTTTGCCCCTACAGCTTGTATACTTACCTTTGATTCCATTAGAGTGCTCAACACAGGCTTCACTCAGCATGTGGCATTATTTTAGAAGGTCTTTCTGACTATCAGAAACTCTTGGAACACAAGGTACTATGACTTACACTCCAACAAAGCAACCAATGCATGCAAGGTGTCTAGTACACACTGACCTTCCATTCCCCACATTCAAAGGTCATTTTTATCTAGAAAATTTGCAGAAAGAATTTTATCTTTATTTCTCCCAATTTGGCCACTGAGAATTACTTCTCAGTGTCATGTGCTACTCTCTGACATTACAACCATGCTATGAAGAGTACTTTGACATCACTTGGTATTCTTTGACAGAAATGCTTTATTTATAGGATGCTGGAACTTGGTGGTGATAGACGGGAAATCCCTAACTGTATGTGCCCTATGACTCTGCAGCAGAGTAACATCTAAGAAATTCAGCTATTCACAGGAGTTCCACATGGGGGCACCCCAGTTGCTAACATTTTTCCTTGTAGAACAACACCTGCTATCTTACTTTTATCTTAGAAAGGGAATGTATAACTCTCTTTGAATTGTTTAAGAATACTCTTGGTGTAATTTATAAGGAACAGTTGCCTTCAATTAGATCAAAACAAATTATTGAGGTTCTTAGCAGTCTGAAATATAGAATTTTTCCATTGTATTGAAACTTCAAATTAGTGTGGTCAAAGGATTATGGAGGTCACTCATAAATATTTGACCTATATATGGGAGTGGGCAACCATCATTACTTAAAAGATAAATAGAAGGTAAGGATATGAGATAATGACAATAATAATAATAGTGAAAATAATACAAATAAAGACTATAATAAATAACATAAATAATAAACTAAGGTTCGTGTACTCACAGCTGTAAACCTGTTACCAAACAGCAAGTTAGGGTCCTGCTGCTACCCCCACCCTCTAGGCGAAATTCCAGAGGCAAAGGTTTGATGATAAAGGAAAGGAATCTATTCAAAAGCTTATGATTTTGGAATAATAGCATAAACCTGCCACCCTCTGCCAGGCCAGCCCAGTTCTAGGCTGTGCCCGGAATTCCTTCCCTTCCAAAATACTGTCCGTTGGCAAATGCAGGCAGCTGCAGCATGATCATCCAGGAATCCTCGAGGAAGAAGAGCCAAGAGTCAGAGAGAGCCCCCAGGAGCCAGAGAGCCAGCCCTCTTTGTACTTCCATGTTCTCTGGAGGCAGCAGCTTCTCAGCCAGTACCCGGCTAGACCGCTCACCGTTGTCCTGGGCAGCCTCCTGCTATGGCCCCTCCCTACTTCTCCCCAGTGGCCTGATCAGATCTATGCATCAACCCTACTTTTGCTCATCCCATATTAATGCACTCACATACACACAAGCCCACATACAGTAAAAGCAGCGTAACTCTGATTCAGGGGCCTGGTGAAATTGTAGACACTCCTAAATTTACACTTAGAGATTAAAGAATGTGGGATGATGGATGTATAGAATGAGTGTAGATGCACTGGCAGGATTTGAGAATGGGGAAATCTATACCCTAGTCACTGCAGCACTTCTAATTGGCTATATGATTTGGGCAAGTTAATCTCTTTGAATCTTATTTACTTTACCTGTGATGGAAATTGGATGAGATTAAATATATCTAATGATTCTTTGATAATTCAATATTATTCAGTTAATGAATGCTGATAGATTTGTATGAATGGGTTATATTTAGGGTTAACAACTATATACTCAGTTATTTTTTTGTGTTTATCATTGTATAACAATAATTTTATTTCCTTTCACTAATAAGTTAATGACTAATGTCCTGTTGATCACATAGCATGACTAAAGCTCGTATAGTCCTAAAAATAAAATATTAAAAACTAGCTAGAATATGTTCTGAGTCTAATCAAAAGATTGAGCCTATTTTTTTGGTTTTTCATATAAATTCTTCCCCCAATAGGAGCATGTTATCTTGAATACACATTGATGAGTCTCACTTTGGTTTGAATTCCAAAAATTATGGTGGAAGAAAAATAGCTAGAGTTTCTTGGGGAGTTGAGAATGGTGGAGCACCAAGCTCTGCTTTAGGGAATAATTAGTATTTTTGATTATATTAAATTGCTTTACTTGGCTTTTTAAAAAAGTATGTAAAAAATTTTTTTTTGTCCCTGGCTATAGGGATAGTTTCTTGATACACACACACACACACACACACACACACATATATATTTGTATGTGTATATGTTTGCATATGTAAAAATATTCATATATTTATATATCTTGAAGGACCTAGCTATCTATACATTTGTTCATTTCTCCCTCCATGTACTTCCTAGTATTAGATTATACAATTATAAAAGGGTATAAATATTAATACCAAGTACATAAAATAGAAAGATTTTCTATTCTAAAGTATAGCTTCTCACTAGTAGTCTTTTCTTTATATAGTGAGCTTAGAGATCCAAGGAAATATATCTACATTGTAGAATTAATTCAGGAATAGTGTATGTGCTTTGCTTATTATCAATGCCTTTTGTTCCCCTATTTTTTTTGTTTTGTTTTGTTTTGTTTTTGCCAACATTTACCCACCACCACTTTTCCCAGCCCTACCCACCCCACCTCCCACCCTCAATCCTTCCCCCATTTGGCTTTGTCCATGGGTCCTTTATGCATGTTCCTTGATGACCCTTCTCCTCTCTTTCTGCCACTGTCCCCCTCTCTCCTCCCGTATGGTTACTGTCAGTTTGTTTTTTATTTCAGTGTTGCTGGTTATATTGTGCCTGCTTGTTTTGTTTTGTTGATTAGGTTCCACTTATAGGTGAGATCATATGGTATCTGTCTTTCACTGCCTGGCTTATTTCACTTAGCGATGCTCTCCAGTTCCATCCATGCTGTTGCAAAGGGTAGTAGCTCCTTCTCCTTTCTGCTGTGTACTATTCCATTGTGTAAATGTACCACAGTTTTTATATCCACTCATTTACTGTTGGGCACTTAGGTTGCTTCCAGCACTTGACTGTTGTAAATTGTGCTGCTATGAACATTGGGATACATAGGTTCTTTTGAAATTGGCGTTCCAGGATTCTTAGGGTATGATCCCAGCAGTGGAATTGCTGGGTCGAAAGGCAGTTCCATTTTTAGTTTTTTGAGGAAATTCCAAAATGTTTTCCACATTGGCTGCACCAGCCTGCATTCCCACCAACAGTGCTCTAGGGTTCCGTCTTCTTCACATCCTCGCCAGCACTTGTTGTTTATTGATTTGTTTATGATGGCCATTCTGTCTGGAGTGAAGTGGTATCTCATTGTTATTTTAATTTGCATCTCTCTGATGTCTAGTGATGCTGAGCATCCTTTCATATGTGCCTGGGCCCTCTGTATGTCCTCCTTAGAGAAGTGCCTGTTCAGGTTCTTTGTTAATTGAATTGTCTTCCTAGAGTGGAGTCATGTGAGTTCTTTACACATTTTGGAGATCAAACCCTTCCTTGTCCAAGGTATCATTGGCAAATATATTTTCCCATATGGTTGGTTCTGTTTTCAATTTGTTGGTGTTTTCTTTAGCTGTGCAGAAGCTTCTTATTTTGATAAAGTTCTATTTGTTCTTTCCTTTATGTCCCTTGCTCTAGGGGACATATCAGTGAAAATATTACTTTGTGGAATATCTGAGATTTTCCTGCCTATGTTCTTCTCTAGGACTTTTATGGTGTTGCAACTCATATTTAAGTCTTTCATCCATCTTGAGTTTATTTTTGTGTATGGTGTAAGTTGGTGGTTGAATTTCATTTTTTTGCATGTAGCTGTCCAGATGTCCCAACACCATTTGTTGAAGAAGCTATTTTTACTACATTTTATGCCTCTACCCCCTTTGTCGAATATTAATTGACCATAGAGACATGGGTTTATTTCTGGGCTCTCTATTCTGTTCCATTGATCTGTGTGTCCTTATGCCAGTAACAGACTGTTTTGATTATAGTGGCCTCATAATATAGTATGATGTTATGTATTGTGATCACTCCTACTTTGTTCTTCTTTCTCAAAATTGCTGCAGCTATTTGGGGTCATTTATGATTCCATATAAATTTTTGAAATGTTTGTTCTATATCTGTGAAATATGTCATTGGTACTTTAATAGGGATTGTGTTGAATCTCTAAATTGCTTTGGGTAGTATGGACGTTTTGATGATGTTAATTCTTCCAATCTATGAACATGGTATATGCTTCCATTTATTTGTCTTCCTTAATTCCTTTCTTCAGTGTCGTGCAGTTTTCTGAGTACAGGTCTTTTACATCCTTGGTTAGGTTTATTCCTAGGTACTTTATTTTTCTTGTTACAATGGCAAAAGGGATTCTTTTCCTGATTTCTGATTCTGATATTTCATTGTTGGTATACAAAAATGCCTTTGATTTCTGAATATTGGCTTTTTATCCTGCTACTTTGCCAAATTCACTTATTAGGTCAAGTAGTTTTTGGTGGAGTCTATAGGGTTTTGTATGTACACTATCTTGTCATCTGCAAACAATGACAGTTTAACTTCCTCCTTTCCAATTTGGATGCCTTTTATTTCCTTTCTTTTTCTTGTCTGATGGCTGTGGCTGAGACTTCCAATACTATGTTGAATAGAAGTGGTAAAAGCGGACACCCTTGTCTTGTTCCCGATCTTAGTGGGAAAGCTTTTAGTTTTTCCCCATTGAATGTGATGTTGGCTGTAGGTTTTTCATATATATCCTTTATTATGTTCAGGTATGCTCCCTTTACTCTCACGTTGCTGAGTGTTTTTATCATAAATGGGTGCTGTACCGTATCAAATGCTTTTTCTGCATCTATTGATATGATCATGTGATTTTTGTCTTTCCTTTTGCTTATGTGATGTATTACATTTATTGATTTAAATATTATACCATCCTTGCATCCCTGGGGTGAATCCCGCTTGATCATGGTGTATGATCTTTTTAATGTATTGCTGGATGCAGTTTGCCTATATTTTGTTGAGGATTTTAGCATCTATGTTCATCAACGATATTGGCCTGTAGTTTTTTTTATTCGCTGTGTCTTTATCTGGTTTTGGGATTAGGATGATGCTGGCCTTATGAAAAGAGTTTGGGAGTCTTCCCTCTTCTTGGATTTTTTGGAATAGCCTGAGAAGGACAGAGATTAGCTCTTCCTTAAGTGTTTTGTAAAATTCTCCTGTGAAACTGTCTGGTCAAGGGCTTTTGTATGCTGGGAGTTTTTTGACTACTGCTTCAATTTCACCAGCTATTATTGGTCTGTCAGGCTTTCTGCTTCTTCTTGACTCAGTTTTGGAAGATTATATTTTTCTATATATTTGTCCATTTCACCCAGGTTTTCAAATTTCTTGGCATACAGTTGTTCATAGTAATTTCTTACAATCCTTTGTATTTCTGTGGTATCAGTTGTAATTTCTCCTCTTCCATTTCTGATTTTGTTTATTTGGGTCCTCTCCCTTTTTTTCTTGATGAGCTTGCTTAAAGGCTTGTCTATTTTCTTTATCTTTTCAAAGAACCAGTTCCTGGATTTATTGATCCTTTGACCTTTTCTTTTAGTCCCTATGTCATTCAAGTGTGCTCTGATCTTGATTGTTCCCTTTCTTCTACTTCCTCTGGGCTTTGTTTGTTGTTTTTCTCCCCTTCTAGTAGATGTAGAGTTAGGTTGTTTATTTGAAATGTTTCTGTCTTTTTTAGGTAGGCCTATATTGCTATGAACTTCCCTTTCACGACTGCCTTTGCTGTGTCCCATAAGTTTTGGGCTGTTGTACATTCATTTTCAGTCATTTCCAGAAACTTTTTGATTTCTTCTTTGATCTCATTATTAACCTATTCATTGTTTAATAGCATGTTATTCAGTCTCCATGAGTTTGAATGTTTTTGAGTTTTTTCCTTCAGGTTGGATTCTTGTTTCAAGCCCTTGCGGTCCAAGAAAATGTTTGATATGATTTCAGTTTTCTTAAATTTTTTGAGGCTTGTTTTGTGTCCTGTCAGGTGGGCTATCTTTGAAAATGTTCTATGTGCATTTGAAAAGACTGTGTATTTTGCTTCTTTGGGATGAAAGGTTCTATATATATCAGTTAAATCCATTTGATCTAATGTGTCATTCAGTTCCACAATATATTTGTTGATATTTTATTTGGATGATCTATCCATTGTTGACAGTGGGGTATTAAAATCCCCTACTACAAGTGTGCTGCTGTCTGTATCTTTCTTGAAGTCCTCCAGGATTTTCCTTATATATTTGGGTGTTCCTATGTTGGGTACATATAGGTTTACAATGTTTATGTAAACTGATGGACTCTTCCTTTGAGTATTATGAGGTGTTGTTCTGTGTCTCTTTTTATGGCTTTCGTTTTGAAGTCCATTATGTCTGTTATAAGTATTGCTAACCAGCTTTTTTTTCCTGTTCATTTGCTTGGAATATTTTTTCCAATCCTTTACTTTCAGTCTGTGTAGGTCTTTTGTTCTGAGGTGGGTCTCTTGTAGGCAGCATATGTGCAGGTTATGTTTTCTTATCCATTCAGCTACTCTATGTCTTTTAATTGGAGCATTTAATCATTTACATTTAAAGTTATTATTGATAGGTACTTATCATTTTTTCCCTTTGTATCTGCGTTCCTCTCTCTCTCTCTCTCACTTTTTTCTTCATCTTCTTAAAGCAGTCCCTTTAGCATATTGTGCAATCCTGGTTTGGTAGAGGTGTATTCTTTTAGCCTTCTTTTGTCTGGGAAACTCCTTATTTCTCCGTCCATTTTAATTGAGAGCCTTGCTGGGTAGAGTAGCCTTGGTTGCAGGACTTTGTGTTTCATTAGTCAGAATATTTCTTGCCATTCCCTTCTGGCTTACGTAGTGTTTGTGTGGAGAAGTCAGCTGCTAGCCTTATTGGGGCTCGCATGTATATTACTTCCTTTCTCCTTTGCTGACTTTAAGATTCTCTCTTTGTTTTGATACCTGTCATTTTAATTATGGTGCGTCTTGGAGTGGGTCTTTTGGGTTACTCTTGATTGGGACCCTCTGTGCTTCCTGGACTTGTGTGGCTTTTTCTCTCCTCAAATTAGGGAAGTTTTCCATCATTACTTTGCAAACAGGTTTTCTATTCCTTGCTCCTCTCCTTCTGGTGTTCCTATTATGCGGACATAATTACGTTTCATGTTGTCCTGCATTTCCCTTCACCCCTCTTCATTGTTTTTGAGTCTTTTTTATTTCCTTGCTCTTTCTGGGAGTTTTTTGGGACCTTGTCCTTCATTTTGCTTATTTGGTCCTCTGCTTCATCTAGCCTGCTTTGGATTCCTTCTACTGTGTTCTTCAGTTCAGAAATTGTATTCTTCATTTCCTCTTGGCTCGTGTTGATAGTTTCTGTGTCCTTTTTCATGCTCATATAGTTTGCAATAAGTTCCTTGTACTTTCCCTGTAGTATTTGGTAGTTCTCACTGAGCTCATTGAACTTCATATAACCATTGTTTTTTAAGTCAATATCTGATAGTTTACTTGCCTCTATTTCATTAGGTAGTCTTTCTGAAGATTCCTCCTTTTCTTTCAATTAGGGGTTGTTTCTGTGACTTCCCATAATTTGGATGCCAGAGCAAAATCACAAAGCTGAAGAAACAAACCCTCATCCACAAAAATAACTGCCCCCTGCAACCCACTATCAACAGCAGATGGACCAGTATTAATAAGGCTGTAAAGAGATTAAGACTGTTATAAGAAAGGAGAGAAATAAACTATAATATAAAATCCAGTGACTGAATATGCACAAATTTGATGGACAAGAAATGAATGTTAAAAAGCAATGTAGTAAAGAAAATATTGTAAGTCTTGGAAAGACCACAGTGGATTTTGTCTCGGTAGCCTCTAGTATTTATCTCTATTTTTTCTTTCTGGATCCACCTCTGGTGATGTCAGATGTGAACCCATCTGACCTTAGGCAGCCTGTTTGAGACTTCCAGGGATCTACTGTTGTGACTGTCTCCTTCAGTTGTTAATCTAGTCACTGTGCACTCAGCAGTCAGGCTTAAGCACCACAGGGCCAGGGCAGAGTCCCTACTGGGGCGGGGCTATTGTTTCCCCTCCAGCTGCCTCTGCTCAGGGGAGTGGTCTGCCCGAGCAAGATGGCTGTTGCCACGTGGGAGATGACTCAGCACCAGGATTCCGGCGGCTACTCTCTCAGTTCTCTCCCCAAAGCCTCCATCCCCAGTCTCTCCCTAGGCATCTCCAGCCCACTCTGCCCCCGCCTTTGCCAGAGCCCAGGGTAAGTGGCTGCAAATTAAAATTTATGCATTGGCCCCTTAATCAGCTCTTTCGGTCTCTAGCTGCCCGTTTCTGGCAGACAGCTACTGTGGCGTTTATTGTAGCCGTCTGTTATCTGTGTACTTTTTGGGCTCTAATGCTGTAGGCTGGGGACCCCTGCTTATGGTTTAGACCCCACTCTTCTCAGGGGGATCGAGCCAGTCGCTTAAATATCCCTCTGGCGCTGCTGCCTGTGGGTGCCCAGCCAGCCTTCTTACATCTCTGCTGCACTCCTTACCAGTCAGGTTGTGCTGAACTGATTCTTCTGTCTGTCCGAGGTTATAAGACTTCTCCCTCACTATTGTTCAGTTGTTTGTTCCGGGTGATTTCTCCACAATTTAGTTGTAATTCCAGATTGGTCCTGGGAGGAGGTTAGTGTGACTTCCATTCACTCCTCCACCATGTTGCCCTCTCCTAATATGTAAATTGAGAGGATGATCTTTAAAGTCCTTACTAGCTCTGACATTCTAGACATTTTCTGTGGGTTTTATAGTAGTAATCTTTCTACTGAAGTTAGTATTTTTTGTATATATTTTTCTACTTTTTGTTGCTATTCATAATAAATTCATGTACTTTTTTCTTCCTAGACAGAACTATACATATTCTTTTTACAAATTTTTTATTTTATTTTATTAAGTCCAGAGAGAGGGGAAGGGAGGGAGGGACAGAGGGAGAGAAATATCGATGTGAGAGAGAAACATCAATTGGTTTCCTCTTGTTTGCACCCCAACTGGGGACCGAACCTGCAACCTAGGCCTGTGCCCTGATTGGGAATCAAACCTGCAACCTGTTGATTTGCAGGATGAAACCCAACCAACTGAGCCACACCAGCCAGGGCATGACTATATTCTTAATTGTGTTTCTTTGACTTGAAAACTCAGGACCTCATTAGCTTCCACTGCCATTGGCCTCCATTGGCAGGGGTATTTTAATTAAGATCTTTGGCAGAGAAAGTTTGTGGTGCATAATTCATTTCGAGAGCTTGGGTTGTCTCAGGCTATAGAGCTTGGGATTATGTTTGATGATTGCTGTGATGATCACAATTAACCTAATATCTGAGGTCAACCCATCAGTATAAAGCATTTCTTTGTATAAATGCTTTGGACAGTAATTAGATTGATGGAAAGATCATATGGAATTCAGTTTTGCCTCCTTTGTAGACCTTGTATTTGGTATCTGATGCTTAAAGGAAATGTGTGTCTGACCCCATGACAGGGAGCTTTATTTGTGTTTGTGAGCATGAAAGAGAAATGAAACTATACCTTGATGAAAAGTTTATTGTCAATTTTTATGCAATACAATTTTCTGGATCATATATCCAGGAGATCATGACAATAAATTAAAAGGTAGTAGTACAAAGTTCCAGTGGTGGCACAAAACAAGCAATTCTTTTGAATCTTTAATACCTTAACATTCTTCGCTCAGGACATGGAATGCATTACAATGTGTTAAGAGAAATTTTGGCTCCTGAACCATGTCTCTTAGCACCCTCAATAGGCTTGTAACAATTAATTAAAACGAAACTGGAAAATCTAAAATTTGTGTTTTAGAAATTGTTTTAAAAAATACCCATTTTATCCGAAAGCACCCAAATCACTTTGTCGTATAGAATTAAATATAGTCCCAAATGCTATTTATTTCTTCTGTTCATTATTTTCCAACCAAAGAGCTCAATGGTTATGGAGCCTTACAAAAATATACCCTACACCAAACAAAAGAAATAGAGTCCAGTACCACAGCTAAAATAAAAGAATTACATTCCCACTACCAAAAGAAGGGATCATGTCAAATATCTTAATTCCGTATGTGTGTCTCATTATTTCTTCGGGTTAGTTCTTAAGATAGTTTTTATTGTCTTCAGATTATTATTTAAAGTAACAATACTTTTGTTCTTGGACATATTCATAGAGTGGAGTGTTGTTATCTTTGTAAAAGGAACCTGAACCAGTCCTCTCTCTTCCATAGTAACCCCTGGCCTCAGAGCCTCTTGCCTGCTTATCATCCCTATGACAACTGTGGCTTCTGATGCTCCCTGATAGACTTGGTCCCGACCCTCGCTTTCGCCTTCCCCCACCCCACGCAGTGCAACTGCTTGATGGACACCTATACCCGTACTCCTCACTTCCTGTGTGACATTGACTATGAAGAGAGTTACTGGAAATGGATCTTTGACTTCTGTTTCTGCTGTCACTTGTTGGCCCATTGCTGTCACTTGATTGGCCACAGTTATATACTTGTCTTTCTCTGATGGTGACACCAGATTGATCCTGGGCATCTCCTGATTGTCCATGACTTGATCCAGGTCTTGCTAAACTTATGCTAGATCTTACGTGCTCCTCAGAAGATGTATCTGTAAAGTGCTGCTGGCTGGATCCGTGTATACCGATTGAACGGAAATCTGACTGTCCATGCCTAGATTCTGATGGTCCATGAGTCTCCTTACGCCCTCCTGAATGCACTTTAT
>PVJD01011334.1:0-46986 GCA_004026545.1 Mormoops blainvillei | reverse complement strand
TACCACAACTTTGAACTTTCTTCTTCACGTATCCTTTAGTTACACGGAGCCCTGTGCTGGATGGATTGTGTGCTGGCCCTAGGTGGGATTTTATGTTCATACGTAGCTCTATCACTAAAGATGCTTTACAAATGACTGTTAGAAGGGTTAATGTGTATTATGTTAACACGATATATAAGGGCAATGAGGCTCATAAATATACTAGCTTGAAGATCAGGGAATATAGCTCTCACATGTTCATGTGAGGAAGATAAGAAGAGCGGTGTTCCAGGTTTTTAGTTTCACCATTTCTGAACATTTTCCTGTTCAGGTTTGCTTCTTCTGTACCACAGTGAAGAAGGAAAAGGTGTGCTTCTGGGGCTACTTTCAGATGCAAGGAATAGCATGCCTGTGACCAAAGTGCAATTTACTTCCTCTCATAGCCAGACACCTTAGAGGAGAGTGTGCCAAGTTTGGTTGAATCAGTGGCCCAAAGACATGATCTTTTGGCTCTGCAGTCCTCAGGTGTACCCCCTGACAGCCACAGGACAGCTGCTGCAGCTCCAATGTCACATCCTCATTCGACTATGGCCAAATGTTGCAATGTTTTTCTCCTTTTTTATCAGAGAGAAAGACCTTTCTTAGAATCTCCCAGCAGATTTCACTTGCGTCTCATCGGCCTAAAGGGAGTCAATTCTTGTTAATATAATCATTGGTATAGAGGAACGGAATTATCATAACTGGTTAAGGCCAGCAAATGCATACTACGTTAGCATGAACCAGAACCTCCTGGGGACCTCGTTAAAATGCAGACCGCAGTGTTCCACCACCAGGGTTTCTGATTTAGTATATTGGGGATGGGGCCCAATAATTGGCATTTCTAATGTGTTGCCAGGTCATTTGACCGCTGCTGGTCTGAGGACCACACTTTAAGGACTTCTGGTGTAGATTTATCTTGCTTCGTTTTCTGGGGCATTGGGGCAAAGTCACCGTTCTTGAATTAAGAGTGGAGGTGTGGGTAACGGGGGGAAAACTTAGGACAAACTCAACAGAAAAAAAAAGCTTGTTAGGTAGGCATGCAGCCCTGTCCACCCCATGTTTCCCTGAATTTTCCCCTCTGTTTTCTGAATACATGCCCAGACTCTTTTGAGTTTTTTTAGGGACCATTGCAGATCGATAATTTTTCTGAAATATTTTCATTAATTTGATTCCTACAGTGGATCTTTTTCCTTTGAGATGAATATAACTTCTAAGTCCATCAGTGTATATTGCTTAAATTATCTCTTTCACTATCTATTACCTTTTCTTCGTAACTTGTAGTTGGTCTCATGTTTGTTCAGTCAAGCAGGTTTATTAGATCTTAATTTCCTGACAGTCCTCCTTAGCTCTTGCCAAACTAAGTACCTTATACCTTTGTATCATCAGCAATTTTTTCCAGAACTGCCATTCACTTCGTCCTCTAGGTCATTAACAAGTATATTCACTGGAACTATTAACTTGAACTTCAGGCATTACCAGCATCATCTGAAAAGACTTACCAAGGGTGGCAGCAGTCTTCCATCAGTATATCAGTTTCTTATGTTAAAAAAAACACACCCATATTTGATTCCATTCTTTCTGGTGCAGAATTTGCAGTAGAGATTATTATATATATCTTTTAGACACTTACTCTTTGAAAGTTAGTGTATATGGGTTACTATGGAAAGATTTGGAGACACCAGATCTCATGCCTACAGGACTTCCTACTTGATAACAAATTCCACCACTAGAGAGGCATTCTTCGGAATAGATAAGCGTCTCTTAAAATGAAAGGGTCTCTTGAAAGGTTGTGGGAGTTAGTCATATACGAATATACTAACCAGAGTGGGAATCCACTGAGCACTCGTCATTCCTCCCCACTCTGATGGACTCATGGAAGGGTGGAAGGGTGGAAGCAAGGAATGGGTTAACTTGGGAATTCAGGGAGGGAGTTCCCAGTGTGCTAGGGGCAGCCGAGGGGGTGATTCTGGGGACTCGGTGCCCTGAGTTCAGAGGCGGATTTAACAGCGGGCGCACCGGGTGCTCGCCATGGGCCCCGACTTCTGAAGGGCCCCACAAAACCCCAACTTTACACTTTTTTCTAATGACACCAAGTTTGGCTTCATATGTGCAATACATATACTATATTCAAATTTTATTGGAAATAAAACATTAATAGTACATAATATTTTTTATTTATTTAAAAATATGGTTAACATGTGTTCTTATTTTCCCTGTCTCTCTTTTTTTTTAAGGGGCCCAATATTTTCTTCTGCACCTGGGACCTCAACTGACCTTAATCCACCTCTGCCAGAGTTGTACGAAAAAGAACCCTCAGAAGGTAGCAGTAGGGCCAGAAGCGGGAATGCAGGTGCGACGAAGCAGGACTCTCACATTTTGATCCAAGACAGCCCTGTTTAATAACATAGTGTGTCTTAGTAAAGATGAATAAAAATTCCTGGGACAGTCTCATTATTAGCTTTCCTCCAGGGAAAGAATATAATACCTGAACCCCAGAACCAGGCTTTTTTTTTCCCTCACCTCCTGGTCAAAACAAGTTGATAGGGGCCCAGCTGGGTTTTAAGACCTCATCATAGTCCTTCACCACAAGGCAGCCCCGCAGGGCAGGAACCCAAGGTAGGAAGACTTTATATGGTTAATGGCAGAGTGGAGATTCTGGTGGTCCAAGCCGCTTCTATCATTCCATGTGGACAGTGGCCTCTGGGCTGCTGTGCACGGTTGTGCAGATCGTGCGCTACACAAAAGCTCCAAGATGATGGGGGACAGGGCCTCCCACACCGGGGAGGCCTTTTTGTAGGTAGCCGACTGTACGAGCAGAGGCCTTGCTTATGCTTCATCATTTATTAGTTTCCCACAAATCAGGCCACCCTTATTTGAACTGAATTCTTAAGTTTTTTTGAGAGTTAATTATATAAAATTGGCACCTGTAGGATTGGTTCTAGGCATAAGGATGTTTGGGTTTCTCGGCATCTTCCTGAGCTATCTCACTGCCTCAAACCTTGCCTCCTCCAGGCTCAGGGGCGACCAATGCATTGCTTCGGTGAGACCTGCCCTGTTTTTTAACAGCCTTATCGAGGTATAATGAGCAGACTATATACTGTACATATGTAAAGTGTACAATTTTATACATGCTGAGACATATGTGCACTCATTAAACCTTCAATACAAAGTGATCAACATATCCATCATCCCAAAATTTTCTCCGTCTCTGCTTCCTATCACCAGAGATCAGTTTATGTTTCCTAGAGCTTTATAAATGGAATCATACAATCTCTGCTATTTTTTGTTTCAGTTATATCACCTGCATAATTATTTTAAGCTTTATCCATATTGTTGCATGTATCAATGCTTTATTCCTTTTTTTTTTTTTTTTTTTTGCTGAATAGTATTCCATTGTACAGACATGCCACAATTTGTTTATTCATTCACCTGATGATGAACAAGTGGGTTGTTTTCAGTATTGGTTTTTCTTTCTCTTTCTTTTTTTAAATTTTTGCTACTACAAACAAGGATGCTATAAATGTTTGCATAAAAGTCTTTGTACATACATAGGCATCTATTTCGCCTAAGTAAATATCTAGAAGTAGAATGGCTGGATAATATGGTAAGTGTATGTTTAACTATTTCATAAAGTATCAGATTGTTTTCCAGGTAATTGTACCATTTTATGTTCCCCCCAGTAGTGTATAAGAGTTCTAGTTTTTTCACGTCCTGGACAACGCTTAATATGGTCAGTCTTTTTAACTTCAGGCATTCTAAGAAATGTACAATAGTATCTCACTGTGGCTTTACTGTGCATTTCTTCAAGGAATAGTGATGCTGAGTAGATTTTCATATGTTCATTGGTTATCTGTGTACCTTCTTCGGTGAATTGTGTGTTCAAATCTTTTGCTCATTTAAAAAATAGACCTTGGCCCTGGCCAGTGGCTCAGCTGGCTGGAGCATCGACCTGTGCACCAGAGCTATGGTTTCGATTCCTGGTCAGAGCACAGCCTGGGCTACAGTTTCAATCTGCTGCGTTACAGGCATATCCGGAAAGTAATCAGTCGATGCTTCTCTCTCACATCAATGTTTTTCTCTCTCTCTTTCTCCCTTCCTCTCTTTCTAAAATCAGTAAACATATCCTTGGGTGAGGATTAAAAAAATAATTAAAAAATAAAAATAAATAAATAATGGTTCTTAATTACTGAATTTTGGGAGTTATTAATACATTGCAGATACCAATTCTTTATCAGATATGTGATTATAAGCATTTTCTCCTACTCTGTGGCTTGTCTTTTCTTAACTGTGCCTTTTGAAGAGCTGTTCTAAATTTTGATGCAGTTCAATTTACTTTGTGTGTGTGTGTATTGTTCTTTTGATGTTGAATATAGGAAATTTTTGCTTACCCTGAGGTCACAAAGATTTCCTTAAATGTTTTCTTCTAGAAATTTTATACTTTTAGTTTTACATTTAGATTTCTAATCCATTTTGACTTAATTTTGAATATAGTCAATAAGTAGATTAGAGTTTTGGGGGGTTTTTGTTTAAGAATACCCAGTTGTTCCATCTCCAGTAGTGTTGAAAATATTATACTTTCTTCTCCAAATTATCTTTACACATGTGTAAAAACATCAATTGACTATATAGCTATGAGCCTATTCCTGGACTTTCCATTATTTTTATTGATCATATTGTTTAACTTGACACCAAAATCATATTATCTTAATTACTCTATTCTGTTCCACTGATCAATTTATCTATCTCAATGACATTATACAGTGTCTTAATTACTGAAGTTTTATCATAAATATTGAAGCAATGTAAAGTGAAATCTTTGTTCTTATTTTTTAAAGTTGTTTTGGTTTTTCTAGCTTCTTTTCATTTCCATATGAATTTTATTTATTTTATTTTATTTTATTTTATTTTATTTTATCTTTTATAGTTGTTCAAGCACAGTTGTCTCCATTTTTCCACCACCACTTTCCCCTGCCGTACCCACCCCCACCTCACACCCTCCATCCTATCCCCTTTTGCTTTGTCCATGGGACCTTTATACATGTTCCTTGAAGCAGCTTGTCAGTTTGTGCAAAAATAGTTAACAGAATAGATTTTGATTGGGGATGCATTTGTTATAAATTAATTTGGGGGGAATCTGACATACCAGCTGTATGGAGTCATCTGACTCATGAAACTGGTAAATCACTCCATTTTTTTAGGTAGTTTTAAGTGTATAGGTTTCTCCAGATTTATTCCAATGTATTTCACATTTTTATGCCATTTTAAATGGAATTTTAAACAATTTTAATTGCTAGTTGTCCATCAATAGCATATAGAAATAACCAATTTTTGTATACTGGTTGTGTATCCTGCAACCTTACTAAAGTCTCTTATTAGTTCTTGCAGCTTTTTTGTAGATTCCCTAAGGTTTTTCTACAAAGATGATAATGTCATCAATGCATAGAAACAGTTTTTTTTGCTTCTTTTCCAATCTGGATACTTTTCATTTATTTTTCTTGCTTTTTTCATCTGTTTAGAACCTTCATTATGATAGTGAGTGAACATTTATGCCTTTTTTTAAAATCAAAGAACACTTCATTTATTTTAATTTCATACAAAGTAACAGGTATATGAATTGGGAAAGTCTTAAACATAAGATTGAGTTTAGCAGAGATTCATAAAAATCTCATTTTGCAATGATTTTCACATCTTAGATTCTTTGGGGTCAATTCTTTTTTAAAAAATTTTTATTGTATTTTTTTATTAGCATTTAGTCCTCTTAAAGCCCTCCGCCACTGCCACCCACAATCACCACACTGTTGTCCATGTTCAGGAGTCCTTTTTCCTTTTTGCCCAATCCCTCTACTTCCTACCTTTCTCCCACCCTTAGCTGTCATCCTGCTATCTATGAGCCTGTCTCTCTGTTTGCTTATTAGTTTAGTTTGTTCATTAGATTTCACATATGAATGGAATCATATGGTATTTGTTTTTCTCTGACTGGCTTATTTCACTTTGCATAATATTCTCCAGGTCTATCCATGCTGTCTCAAAAGCTAAGATTTCCTTATTTTTTATAACTGAGTAGTATTCCATTGTGTAAATGTACCACTGCTTTTTTATCTACTCATCTACTGATGGGCACTGGGGCTGTTTCCAAATCTTGGCTATTGTAAATAATGCTGCAGTGAACACAGGGGTGCATATATTCTTTCGAATTAGCATTTTGGGTTTCTTCAGATATATTCCCAGAAATGGAATTGATGAGTCATAGGGCTGTTCCTTTTTTAACTGTTCCTAATCTTCAGGAGAAAATATTCAAGTCCTTTATCATAGGTATGAGGTTAGCTCTACATTTTTCACTGATAACTTTTATCAACTTGAGGGAACTTCTTTCCATTCCTAGTTTGCCAAGAGAAGGGACTCTAATTACACATGCATTAGGCCACCTGAAGTTGTCCACAGCTCACAGATACTGTTAATTATTTTCAGTCTTTTTCATCTGTTTCATTTTGTTTAGTAATCTTTTAAGTTCACTAATTTTTTCTTCTACAATGTACTGTGGCTGCTTTAGACCCTGATGTTACATGGGTTGAAATTTAATATGATTTTATTCTCGTGGTTTGACCTTGAGCAAGTTCCCCCTCCAGGTCTCCTTTTTCTCAATAATAATCAGGGGAAATAATAGTTCTGTGAGGGTTAACTTTACATGGTCAACATGGTTAGGCTATCGCACTCAGTTGTTTGGTTAAGCATTAGTTAGAGGCTGCTGCAAAGATATTTTGTAAATATGATTAACATTTACAACCACTTAACTTTGAAGGAACAGTGCCCTTCATAATATGGGTGGGCCTCATCCAATCAGCTGAAGCAAAAACTGGGCTTTCTGGGACAACAAGAAATTCTGCCCCAAGACTCTATTCTAACCTAGCAGTCCTGCCCGAGCTTCTAGCCTTCCAGCCGGTCCTATGGATTTTGGACTCAAGGCTGCGATTTATAACTCTTTCCTGAATTTCCAGCCTTTGGGCCTATCTTACAAATTTTGGACTTGCCGGTCTCTACAATCACATGGGCCAATTTCTTAAGTAAATTTCTCTCAGCAGGACAATTGTTATGACCAGTTCTTTTGTTTTCTCCCATATTTCCCTTACCATGTACTCAAAATGTTAAAATAAACATTTTGCATAAAAAGAAATAAAAAGTTGCAAACAACTTCTATCATTTGCAGAAGGTTATCTTCCATAAACTGCAATGTATAAGGTAATCTTTAAAATGAAATAAATCTCTTAAATTATGTCAATTTATTTGTTAAACAAATACATATGTACAGTTTCAACAGTGGAGGCCTATGGGGCAAGTGACAGATTATTTTTCCACAAACTTCAAGTTTTCATACTCACTTTCTGTACAGGGCCACCCCGAAATTCTCTTCCACTCCACCCCCTTCCTTCACAGAAGCCTCTGGGGCCAGTGAAAAACTTGGGAGTCAGACCCAAGAAATTGAAGCTGGGGGAACCCAAAGCAGTAGCAGAGTGAGGTTGAACTGATAACGAAGGGAAGATCAACCCCTCAATTTGTCTACTAGACAATCTGAGGTAACCCTATACACTCAGCCAAGCAGGCTGGGATAGCTCTGACTTCACACTCTGGGCCCTAGAGGGTTAGAGGGCAAGAGAGGAATCTTTTAAGCTAGGAGAACTTCTTCTGATGAAAATACTCGGGTTTTTCTTCTTATATTATTATGCACACCATCACCATAATATTAAAACCTGGTGTTCCTGGCAGTGTGTTCTCTCACTAGTAAGCAGCTACACAGGGATTAGGAAGTGGGGCTTCAAGCAGAAAACTGGATCTTCACCCTATCACCCTATTTGCTCAAGTAGATGTATGTACTAGTTCCGTTACAGGACCAGTAACTGAAGTAATGGATGAGCTCTTACCTCTTTCTGTAGACAAAGGATTTAAGCAACAGGAGAAAAGGCAATAGTATTTATGCTAGTAAACATGTATAACTTATAGTGTTGGGAAATAAATGGAGAATAATGACAATTTGCCAATGTTCTTTTTCCTTTTGCAGTGGATTTAGGAAATTGAAATATGTAAGCCAAAGCAGTTGAAGTTTTAAGTCCTAGGGAATTCTGACATGTGACTATTTTAGTTACGTAAAAATTTAAATTTCTTGCTTTGGAAAGAGACAAGACAATGGGAATAAGAAAAGAGACACTCTTTACTCCAAGGATGAATTTTAAAATGGTGCTTCATTTTACTCATTTAACCTTCATGATTTGATTCATGCTCTGAAACTGGCACAAATAAACACTAAACGAGTCATTTTAGAACAAATTTCAGATGGAAAGCTTTGGTAGAAAGGGAACTATACTGTATATCACTTGGTAAATCTCATTTTTCTGAAAAACTTTTGACTTTCTTTTTTTATTGGCTTTTTCTTGCCAGTTTCTTGTTTCCATGGTTGAGTCATAATGTCTGTAAAAAAAAGAAAAGCCAAAATTAATGAAAAAAACCTATAAAAGAAGACTAGATTAATTTTGAAATTATAGACACTCCAGGAAACAATAAAGTTAACACACCTAGTATAAAACACACTTGGACCACTTTCATATTTAATGAAAAATATATTCCACTGAGTACAAATGCAAAACAACATTACCTAGAAATCCATTAATAGTTTTGTAACTTTATTGGAAGATTGAGATTTTACTATTCCCACTGTAGCAGAGCATTTTATGAAAATGCCTTTAAATTTCAACAACTAACCCTGAAGTCATGCCAAATTACTTTTTTACCCCCAAATCAGAGGAATATACCATTAAATGAAAATATGAAAATTTGAAGAATATCTTCAGAGACATTGCAAATTACTTAGACATGAAATCATCTCATATGAGATGGATCGATGAAGAGAATGGGAAGATTCTCTGAAAAGGATGAAATATTTATTTAAAGGGCCAGTAGGTCATAGGACACATTATGTGCCTGTAATATGTTCAGTAAATCACTGTGTTCTCACTTCAGGGACTCTGAACTCTGCAATTTCCTCTAAACTGAATTTTGGTTGTTCAATAAAACCAGATATCACACTGTACTAAGAAATAACCTAATAAATAGCGATATAGATGTTAGTTTTCCCCCTCTTCCCTCTGAAACTTCTCTGGAATTTCCTGCTTTTCTTTTGTGCAAGAGATTTCTTTTTTCCACCACTCTTCTAGGGGTGATTGGTTTGTATCATTTCTGAGCGTGCATTTTTCTTTAAAAATATCAGATTAAAAAAATTTTAGTCTTACATTTTCTCATAAAGATTATGCTCTGATTAAAACCAGACCCAGATTGCAGATCTGCTTTCCTTTTTTTTTTCTGAAAACCAAACAAGAGAAATTTCAATAAAAACATTCCACTTCCCACCAGAGACGCTGGCGACGGTAACCCAGGTATTACCCTATCTGCAAATATGCGCCCAGCACACAGGGCTTGCATGGAAGTATTTTAAAAGCTTAACCTAAGATTTTCATATTCAGAATGGAATGTAGTGTCTTTTGATTCCTTAAAACCCTATTTTTTAAGAAAGGCACCTTTTAAAGTGATCTGGGTAATGACCTGGGACTGCTACCAGGTACCCTGCAGAGTAATGAGTTCATGTGTCTCCCTTTCTCAGTCCTTTTTAAAAGTGGGAAGACAGCATCCAAAGATACATGAAAAGGAATGTTCACTGAAGTGTCCTTTGTAATGGTCACCAATGGCACACAGCCTGACCACCCAAAAAGTGGGGACTGAAAAAGGTGAAGTATGGGGAGCACGCCCTTGCTGTGTTTAGAGCAGAAGCACTGAGACCAGTTGCCAGTTACTAGTCACGTTACTTTGGACAGGTTACTTAAACCTTATTTTCTCACCCATAAAGTAGGGATAAAAACAGTAGCTAACTTTTAAAGTTGAGGTGACCCACGAGATAATATTTGCTAGTATCACCAGTGCCTAGAATAATGCCTGACACAAACTAGGTGCTCAGTAAATATGTGTTGTAGAATATAAAGAGGTTTCAAGAGTGTCTAGCAAACAGCTGGCACCCAGAAGGTAGCTATTATTACGGCATATCCATACAATATAATGCTAGGCAATAATTTTAAAAACCTTATGTGTCCATATGTAAAAATAAATTTAAAATTTTAATAATGACATAAATTCAAAAGTATAAGGTGCTATAATTTTTATAAGAAATGACCAAAAGAAAAAGAAGATCAAAACTGTGAACAGTAAAATGACAACAAACTGACAACTACCAACAACTGAACCTGAAAAACAAAAACAAAACAAACTAAGCGATTAACTAGAACAGGAACAGAATCACAGAAGTGGAGATCACATGGAGGGTTATCAGAGGGAGGGGGGAGGGGGGAGGGGGAGAATGGGGGAAAAGGTACAGGGAACAAGAAGCACAATTTGTAGGTACAAAATAGACAGGGGGACGTTAAGAATAGCATAGGAGATGGAGAAGCCAAAGAACTTATATGTCCGCCCTGGCTGGTGTGGCTCAGTGGATGGAGCACCAGCCTATGAACCACAGGGTCTCTGGTTCAATTCCCAGTCAGGGCACATGCCTGGGTTGTGGGCCAGGTTCCCAGTAGGTGGCACTTGAGGGGCAACCACACATTGATGTTTCTCTCCCTTTCTTTCTCCCTCTCTTTCCCTCTCTAAAAATAAATAAAAAGAAAAGAGCTTATATGTATGACCCATGGACATGAACAAAGTGGGGGGAATACTGGGGGGAGGGTCTTCAGGGTAGAGGGGGATAAAGGGGAGAAAAATAATGGGACAACTATAATAACATAATCAATAAAATATACTTAAAAATTAAAAAAGAAATGGTCAAAACGTGCAGATATGTATTCACCTATTTTTATGTATAGGCATTCACAAACACACAAGGCTAACTCTGGAAACTCCCACAGACAAGCTTATTTTCCTTTGCATACTGTTTTGTACGGTTTGACTTTTGGCCATTTGCATATGTGGCAGTTTGTTTTTCTGGAAAGCAGATTCTGAGTAAAGACTAATGCGCAGGACTCTCTTAGGGAGGCCTCTGATAGAGGGTATGGGAGGGGAGGGAAGCAGGGTGGGGCAGAGGGAGGAGTCGATCTTTGATGGATTCCCCAAAAGAGCTTCAGTCACGCCCCCTGCAAGCTCTGAAGTTAGATGACTCCTCAGAGCTGTCCTAAAAGGGGACCTGGACCCAGGCCCTCATACCCCCAATTGATCAGCCACTGGATGCTGGCTGGCCCTCTGAGGGCCTTGGGTGAGATCATTGTCTTCAGAGGAGGCAATCCCTCAAAAGGGTTGATGGCTAAGTACTTTTTTCACTACATTCCCAGTAGCTGGGGGATAAGTACCCCTTTCCTGAAGGAGCAATGGGGAGCTGCATGACAGTATTCACAACATTATTTGTTCTTTCAATAAATAAGTGACACAGCTATCATGTATGTTAATGTCCTGTCTCAACAGTTAAAACATGGAGCTAGCTCAATCATGGCGGGTGGGCAGTCTTTGTGGCATGACTTACAAAGTGCCAAGGGCTACCTCCCCTCTGGCCTCCAAGTTTTTCCTACAACGCCCTGGCAAAAGTACATGAGGCTTATCAGTTTGTTGAGGTATGATTTACACAGTGCTTCCTGGAGAAATTTGTTTGTGTATACTCACTGCCTTAATGGGTTATTCAATGATTGTAATTTATCAGTAATTCAAGAGTATGAGTTGATCAGTAGAGAACAAGACATTGAAATTATCCAGTTTTCCTAGTTTAGACCTTATTGATATTAGTAGGAGTTTAGGGTAGATTCTCTGTACAACCACAGGAGCATAACATAACATAAAGCATAACATAACATAAAGCAGCATTCTACAAAATGAGATGTGTGCATATTAGGGAACCCAAAAGACATCCACTGGCCCTCTGTTTATAGCAAAGACATTTGTTATGGAGAGCAAATTTGAGAACTTCTATGTATACATATTTCTATCTTTAAAAAAGGAAAAATAAGGAAGAAATTAAGACTACATAATATTAATAAACATGTGAAGTTGGGCCCCTTATTCAGTCCACATGCTAGACTACCTCATGCCAATTACCATAGAAGGGAAAACCCTGATTCCCCAACACAGGGGAGAGTGACAAAGACGCCCCTGCTTTTAGCACCATTGTAATATTTGGCAGCTGACTCGTTCTTGGTTAACTGGAATGCCAAATAATATTATTTAGTTTTAACTCAACAAGTCTTCACAAAATTATTATGTGGCATTTACTATTGACTATTTTGGGAACATGGTATCCTGAATTGGATCCTAGAAAAGAAAAAGAACAATAATGGAACTGGAGAAATTAAAATTAATGTTTTTAGATAATGATACTTTACTAATGTTTATTTCTTAGTTTTGAGAAATGCATTGTGATTACATAAGAGGTTAACATAAGGGAAAGCTGGGCAAAGGGTGTGTGAGAATTCTTTTTAAAAAATAATTCTGTAATTTTCAATTACAGTTGACACACAGTATTATATTAGGTCAGGTGTACAGCATTGTGATTATACATTTATATACCTTACAGAGTGATCACCCTGGTGAGTCTAGTACCCACCTGACACCACACTAGTTATTACACAATGTCACTGACCATATTCCCTGTGCTATATTTACATCCCCATAACTATTCTGTAACTACCAATTTGAGATTTTTAATCTCTTCCCTTTTTTACTCATCTCTCAACCCACCTCCCATTTGGCAACCATCAAAATATTCTCTGGATCGATGAGTTTGTTACTGTCTTGTTTTGATCATTTATTTTGTTTCTTAGGTTCCACATGTAAGTAAAGTCATATGGTATTTGCCTTTCTCTGTCTGACTTATTTTACTTAATATAATATACTCTATGTCCATCTATGTTGTTGCAAATAGCAATGTTTCATTTTTTATGGCTGAGTAATATTCCATTGCACATGACTGTATAAGAATTCTTCTATCTTAGCAAGACTTCTGTAACTTTAAAATTCTTTCATATTGAAACTTCTTTTTAAAAATCCATTTGAAATATGGCTTTTTACATTTATTATTTTTAACAATAAACATTGGCCTAAGTGCATAGTGTCCCTTTGCAATATTAGAAGATGTTAGCACAAAATTATCATGATTAGCAAGCTATTTGAAATGAAGAATTCAGAATATTAAAAAAAACCAAGCCTCTGGCTTTGTCTGAAGTTTAATGTTGTATGACTCTCAATTCAGGATTTTAAAACATTTTACCAAATTTTTACACACAGTGAGAAGCCACTTTTGAGATTTCTTTTCTAATAGAAACTATGGCAGGGGAATAATTTAAATACAACAATGATGAAAAATTAAAATGCTCTCTTTAGTTAGAAAATTCTTTGGAAAAGGCAAAGCAAATGTTAGTAAAAATTTCAAACTATGGAATGATTGGTGAATGAATGAAAGTTGAGATGCTTCTAACACGGTTCTATAATTGAGCTGCTCAATTCTGTTTTAACAATAAGTTACAGGCAGAAATGTTTTTATATGGACCGCCAAAGATATATGTACCAGAAAGAAATACATTCTCAATAGTGAATGGCTCCTTTAATTAACAAGAAATGGGGTAGATTCTTGAACAACATGGGGGTTAGGGCTGACATCTACCCACACAGTCAAAAATCCATGTGTAACTTCTGACTCCTCAAAGACTTAACTACTAATAGCCTACTGTTGGTGGAAGCTTTACCGATAACAAAAGTAGTTAACACATATTTTCTATATTGATATATATTAGGTACTGTATTCTTATAGTAAAGTAAACTAGAGAAAAGAAAATGTTAAGAAAGTCATAAAGAAGAGAAAATACATGTACAGTGCTTAGTGTATTTACTGAAAAATAAAATCTATATAAATGGACCTGTGCAGCTCAAACCTATGTTCAAGGGTCAATTGTAAGTGTAATTGCTTGGGAAGTGGTGGCTTTGACAGAATTAAAAAAGAAAAGACTTGCCCTGGCCGGTGTGGCTCAGCTGGTCGGAGTATTGTCCCATAACCAAAAGGTTGCAGGTTTGATTCCTGGTTGGAACACATACCTAGGCTGCAGGTCCGATCCCTGGTCTGCACATATACAGTCCCAGTCCGAGTGTATCCAGGAGGCAACTGATCATTGTTTCTCTCACACATTGATGTTTCTCTCTCTCCCTCTCTCCCTTCCCTTCGCTCTAAAATGCAATGAAAAAATATCCTCGGGTGAGGATAAAAAAAAAAGACCTGAAGAAAAATGCACAGACCTGTCCCTCCCATGACATTCACCAAATACATCAGTCACAGGGACATCATTACAGCAAAAAGCTGAACCAGAAATCCACAAAATGTTACTGGATATCATCAATGTGATTACTTAAAAGCGAAATAGCAGAGTCTTAATGAGATGGGGAATGGCCATGTAAATCTTTTGTGCCCTTCGAGAGTTATAAGTTATGGCAAAGCATTTTTTAAAAGCATTATTAAACTTAAAATGTTCATTATTTTTGATAAATACAAATGTTCCAAATATGCTGGCTTTTCCTGCAGTAACAAGGGACTGACATACAATCTAGCAGATAATTTCAAAAATTGCATATGCTTAATCTGTTCATTTGACATAAAGGTGAGGAGGAAATTATGTTAAAATGAGCAAGAAAGTAATAACTTTTGAAAGAAATTCATACAGTAGAAAGAGTAATTTGAAAATAGATGCTTGGAAATGTTTCTAATTCATGTGGTTTTTACTGCCAGAAACAAATGTAAAAACTCATATCTGCACATAGAAAAATCTTGGAAACAGAACTTTTAACCTGCCCTAAAGTTTTTCTAATGAAGTATTTTATTATGTTCTGAATATATTTGTCAGAAATATTAAAAATATACCTCCCAACTTACTTTCAACAACAACTGTTTGACATTCAGAAAAAATGGAACTATACTAGCTAGTAAGAAACTGTGATAGTGTGGAATTAAAAAATCAGTATCATAACTTAGCAACTGCAGTTAAAAAAGGCAGTTTTTCCACTTGAATCTCCATATCTTTGTGAAACACATTTTTATTTAGTATAACTAAATAATCAAATATAGTGAATTCAAAACAATCACAAATTGTTTTTGATCTTGCTATGTCATACAGTGTTAAATCACAATTTTTACTAATAAAATTTTTAAAATCTTATTTCAATTATTTTCCTTAAAAACATTTACTTTGGTATTTTATAATACTCATAACATGTCAATACTAAAGCACAATAGAGTATATAAATAAATACAGATAATATGAAACACTGATTATTTTTAAAACACATATATTGGAAGCACATGCTCAGAAGTTTTTTACTGATAAGGAGACACGTAATATATAGTCCTGTATGGAGTCTTGTTTAGAGAGCTAATCAGAAACAGCAAAGAGAATGGGTTGGTTTAGTCCTTTATAAAATCTATCAGAGGAAAGAAATGTTCCCCACACTATGCATACCATACCAAGCCTAAAGTTTGTATTGATCCTCTAGTGCCGAGCAAACAAAATTGGAAAGCGAACTAATAAGCGATTTTACAATTGTTTAGCAACGTCATACAGTTGCCCCTGGTTAAAAGTCACTTTCCTGGAACACGGTCACAGAGCCGCAGGCTCAGCAGAAGTAGCATAGCGCCAAGACTGGTCTGTTAACAAGTGTCACGAGCTGTTGAGAAGCAGCTCCTCATTTGGAAGACAAGGAGAATAAGATCTAGGAGCTAAATTGACATGCCAACCATACATAGGCTGCCACTAGCCAGAGCGAGGACTAGAACTGTCCCAGCCTCATGTTTTCCCCCACTGACTGCCCGCCCTGACGGTTGAAAATCTCGTGCCTGCCCAGTTTGACATTAACACATTGGAAACCAACTGAAGGGTTCCGATGTCAAAACTTCAGCTCAAAATCACTCTTCACTTGCAAAATATCCTTTGAATTTTCCGGTGAGACTAAAGGATACATTACTTTATAGAGGTAAAGACAAAAAGTTATTCTTGGGTTTTTGGTGTCACCATGTTGCTAGGAGAGCTAGACACTGGAATTTACCAGGCTGCACCAGCTTTACTTCTCCAGGACAGCCCTGCCGTGTGCAAAGGATGTGTGCAAGGACAGTGAGATGACGCATCTCACGTGTCTGATTTGGAAGGTTTTATAAAACAAGTCCCCACCCCCGCCCCCCAAAAAAGCCAAGCAGGAATATTTTTTTAATGAAATGTATTATATTTTCTAAGTAAGAGCAGTTTTCAAACATTTCACAGATGTTAGACAGTGAGAGAAAATAGAATAGAGATCGACTGACCATCTAACAATTCTGTTACAAGTAGGTCCCCATATCTGCTTCTGAGTGCCCAGCATGAAGCCAGGCGGGCAAAGGGCATGATGTTTACCCTGGCAGACCTTCCCCTTGGGTAAAAATGGGAGAACAAGAAGCAGTTAGGAGTGATTTGGGGTGTTAGATTTATGAGGTAATGTTCCACTTTCAATGCTTGGTGGGCCCTCAGGGTGCAGGTCTGCCCAGCGCAGGCGATGGAGCCCCCGGCCACCCCGCCCATGGTGGAAATGATGAGGGGGAGGAAGGTGTTTCTGGAAGAAGGTGGGCCCTCTCTCATCAGAGCCTACTGAGTGGAAGAATGAGCTGTCATTTACGCTACTTTCATGTCATGGCAGTCACAGGAAATTGTAATATTTGTATAGTCCCTGGGACCACAGCTCAGGGCTGGAGGGTCCTGGCGGAAGAATCAGTTTGTTAATACATCTGTTAACCCAACTGGCACAAAGGTTGAGGAGCCCTGGTTCACACTGCAGCCTTACCTCTATCTGAGGAATGGAAGCCTTTGACCACCATTAAAGGACTGAAGGGACGTGAGCACCTTCTTAGTGGCGCTGAAGTCATGGTGCTGGGCTGTGTCATGTTGTGTAGGCTGCTGTCATATTTTCCTGTTGTAGGAAGTCAGAGGTTGTGTGAACTGAAGAAGGAGAATGTAGTCCTGTTGTGGGGGAGGGGGCGGTGTACCGCAGCAGTTGGAAATCCTGGCAGGTACCTGAAGTGGAAAAGGGTACCCGAATGCCTGTCCTGTGTTGGCAGAGAAGGAAGGGAAGAGCCCAGGCTCTGCAGCTTCTGAGTTGACCACCTGTCCCCACCTCTGTGAGGAGAGACATCCACGCGAAGACCCTGAGCTGCCTCGCCTGCATCCCAGACTTAGGTTCCAGAGAAGCAGCTTCAAGGTTCCTGGAGCTGCTCCTGGGCCGCTGGGGCTGACCTCTCTCTGGCTGTCCAGTGGTCCTGCAGCATTCTCCTGCCCACCTCTGAGGTGTCCTTTGCCCACCTCTGAGGAATTATGCCACAAGGGAGGGACAGTTGGCAAGGCATGGGACTGGATTTGTATTCAATAATGAGAAAGTGAAGGAATATTGGTGGCCCATCTACAAAGGGAGAACACATCAAATCCCCCCGGGAAGGTGGTCTCTCTTCTCCCTGCACATGGTCGGGCAAAGAGGAAGTCATTTCATTCCCACACTGAAGTAATTGCCCCCTTCCCAACAGTCTATGAAATTAAGACTTTTCATGTATAAAGCTCAAAGGTTCAGGGAGTATGGTTTTCATTTATAATTGTTTTAATAATTTTAAAGTAAACTGTCAAACTGCCACAAAATTCTATTCTTATTTTATTCCAGAGTTTTTGCAAGATGAATCATATTTTATTAGACAATTTTTTTTTCTTGTAGTCTTTACTGACTCTTCAGATAATGGGGAAGCTAATCATGACCAGGGCACCCTTGCTTGAGACAGACAACCCAAACCCAAAGGCTGCTTGCAGAGTTTTCTGACCCGGTTCCTCAGGAACACCTTCTTTACAGTTCGGCTCAGATGACCTTTGGGATCAAGTGATTTTTCTCACCTCCTAACTTTGTCCCCATCTTTTCTAATAAAAACTGAATCACTTCAAGATCCCACGACCAATAAGACCATGTCCGTGAACAGGGATGGCCAGAAAGATCCAGGACCACAAACTGGGTTAGTAGATTCTATAGCTCAGGCGAGCCAGGGTTGAGAGCTAGCTGGGACCAAGACTCTAACGTGGGAGAGGCAGAGACCAGAAGAGCGGGCATCGGGCAGGTACCGCGGGCCTGGGAGAGACCCAGAGCCCAGGAAGTCAGAAAGCAGAAATGCAGCGGGGCGGAGCTCACGGGACGTGGAGCCAGGAATGAGCAACGAAAAGGCCCGGAGCAGCCATGGGTGAATGGAGCGCGACACCGAGCCTGCCGCTCTCGCGGGCCTCCTTCTGTACCTAAACCAAGAGGCGGGGCCCAGCCAGGAGCACAGCGGTCCCCAGGGTCTGCAGCTGAGTGAGAGTGGTCCCCGCAGCAACACTGACAGTGGCTTAAAGGGCGCCGAGCTGCTCCCCTCTGCTTTAAACGCATAGCAGCTCTTTGGCGCTGCCCTGTAGCCCTCTCTTCCTCCTTTGACTGTTGTGACCGAGGCCTGTGTCTCAAAATACCCAAAACTCAAAGTGGCCACACACAAGGGTGGAGAAGAGATGTAAAATTTAGCTCTTATAGGTAAAAAAAACAAAACAAAACAACAAACTACTGTTTCATGTGGTGACAGGAAGCTAACAGTGGTACAGCGTGGTGACCTTTGGAGGAGAAATATTTAAAACTACTGTATTTAGAGCAGACAAGTCCGAATGATGGTTTTTGTGGCTGTCCTTGTAGCTGAAGGTAACTGGTGCTGTGTGGGTGCAGGACTTGCCTGGAGACCCCCAGGGCTAAGTTGGGGGCTGAACGTGGCCAATATCTCCTCGCGCCTAGAACTTATTCAAGGTACAGAGGCGAGGAGCTCAAGTGGAGAAAAGAGTGAACGAAGAAACAGAAGGGAAGCATAACATGATGGTATTGGGTTCAATCTCCAAACTCCATCATGCCACCCTGGTGCTCTAAGCACTAACTCAATTTACCAAGTGGTACAAGTGATGGTCCCTGCCCTCAAGGAGCCTGATTTGGGGGTGGTGTTGGGGTGAATGGAAGCAGAAACTCCCTGTTAGGATGGACCAGCAGGCCCCACAGCGTGCTAATGAGAAGACAAGTTGATTCTTACCTTCGGGCCCCCCTTAGTGTATCTGGTGGGATTGCCCTTTCTCAGTCCTGGGAGGCAAACTCAGGGCCCACTTTTCTGATCACATTTAGATATGAAAAAAGCCCCAGTCATTTAAATCTCAAAACACCATCTCAGGTCAGTAATTAATATGGCTAATCAAGTGTAATATTCAAAAGCTTCATGCTCCATTTCACGATAAAAAGTCTCCTGATCCCTCCCCCCGATTGCACTGACTTCAGGCTAATGTCTGCAGGAGCACAGTACCCCCCCGACCTGCATAACCCCATCTGTGGCTCAGACTCCTCCAGCATTGGGGTGGGTGGAGGAGGGAAGTCAGGGAGCCAAGAGGGTCTTACCGGACAATGAGTAGCAGCGGATTTGCACTTCACTGGCCTGGCTAGAGCTCCAGCAGCTTGTCTCTGGTGCGATGCCTTCGCGGGTTGTCCCTAACTCTCCACCTCTGTTCCCAGCTAGACCTCGGTCCTGGGACTGCTCCACTGCAGCACCTCGGTGTTTGGCTTGCTTCTCACCTGACTGCTCCCTTTCCACTCTTTTCTCAGCTGCTGGGATTCTGAAATCGCCTCCTATCCTGTACTAGCTCCCCTGAGCTGAATGGCCCTCGTCTGACCCACTGGAAATGCGGGGAGTCCTCTGCTTCCGTTCAAGTGCAAGCCGATCCCAAGGGAGCTACCTCTTCTCGCTTGGCCGTCGGAGCAGCTGGCTCTCCCCTCTACATGTGTCAGCCAGACCCCAGCCCATGGTGCCGCCGAGCTTCAGGAGACGCAGTCTAAGCCTCCCGATGTGTCCTCAAAGTTCTTGTACATTGGTCTAAGGCAGGGCAACCCGCTGCATTCTTCCAGCTGAGACCCACACCCAAGCTTTCTCTGAAAAACTTCTCTACTGTAAACTTCAATTCTTTTCTTGGCCTCTCTGTCATCTTTTATGGTCTGAGGGTAGGTGGTTGGTCAAGAGGATAAAACTGGTTATCTTTCCTTTTATTTATTCATTTATTTTTAACTGGTTTCTGTAAGCACTTTTTGTGAATCCTGCAGCTCACTTTGTAATGTTTCATCTATTGTTTTGGGAGCTCAGTTGAAATTTAGACTAAAATAGTTCTAATTTAGCATCTTGTACAATTAGTATAGCGTATCCTTTTTTTTTCCCTCAAGGCACAACACATACCAGAAATGACAATATTTGAGTGGTCCTCTGGAGTCAATGGATGTGCCGTTCTCAGCCAGAGGTGGCTGCCCTGGAGTTCCAGCTGCTTTAGGCCCAGTGTGGACACCTCAAGGCCTAAGTGCACACCCACAAACTATTTGCAATACACCGTGTGCTACTTAACGTTGGTTGGGAAGCTGTGCATTATACTGTGTGCAAGGCCCAGAGAGGTGCAGAAGAGCAAATGATGCACTTAAGCCGTAACATTAAGCTTCCCAGACCTGATGATGCCCGATTTAGGTTTTGAAGGATGAAGAGGAATTCTCTAGACAGCCAAGTAGGGCAAGGGCGTTCTGTATAACTCAGTAATTTGGTATGGCTAGGGAATTCAAGTATGTGACAGGTAGAAGAAAACTCGTCTGCCCATCCCAGGCAGCCCTTTCCCTTAAGACTTCCTCCCAGTTGTTCCCTAGAGCAATTTCAATTTCATCACAGCCTTAGTCTTGATGCCTTTTCTTCATACTTCACATCAAATTAATTATCAGGTTCTGCTTTCTGGTTTCACCATTTAATTTGTTTTTGCATCGTTCCTCTTTCCCTCTTCCCCACACACACTGTCATACCTTTGATCTTCCTTCTCCTGCTATTGTGAAGGAGAAACTTACTCATCTCCCTCTCTATCTTCCCCTCTCCCAATGCATTTTCCTATACTGCGACTGTGATGTTAAAACATCAAGTCCAGTTAAGCACTCCACCCCCCTAATCATTTTAAAGCCCACTCAGTAAAACTCTTCTGCCTTGCCATAGTCCACCGAGGTCCACATGTTCTAGAACCTGCTACCTGTGGGATCTCACCTTCCCCACCCCACCCCCCGCTGCCTGCATCTGCTCCAGCCACGCAAGCTCTTCTTCAAATCAGCCAAGCACACTCCTGACTCAAGGCCTTTGCTTTTGCTCTTCCCTCTTAGGAAGTTTATGCCTCAGATATTTATAGGTTTCCCTTCTTATTTCTTCAAGTGCCTTTATGGGGGCCAATTGTCACTTTATGCGGGACCGCCTGTAAGCGATGGCAACCTGCTCCAGGCGCTCCTGTCTTCCTTCCCCTGCTTCGGTTTTCTCCAGGGCACTTTCACCACTTGCCACGTGTATTTGGTCACTCTCTGCCCGGGTGCAGTGGGAGCATGTGAGGCAGGACTTGGTGCTCTCTCCTGACGCCTCTCCCAAGCCTGGCTGGTAGGTGACCCTCAGTGACAGGCTCAAATAAGAGGGTGAATAAAGTGATATGAGAGCAGGAGGAGAATGTCAACTCACTGTACACCCACGGTTTTGTCATGTTTTATGCTATGGAAAGCCATTTCTTTGACAGCGATCATTCAATTATTTATTGAAGGTCGTATGGGTGATGCTATGCTAGCGTTTTATACGTATATCTCAGCCTCTGCAATAATCTGTGAAGTAGGTACTATTTCCAGCTCCCCCTTTAAAATAGTGTGAGTTATTATGGTAAATTAAAACATGTAATAATACATTAAAACATACAGTAATGTGTACGTTACATGCATTTACTCCTGCAATTTTTGTTTAGTTTTCCTGAACTTTATTGTGTACACATGAATGCAAAACTATTGGACTGGGAGTTTGTGTGTGTTTTATTTTTTATTTTTTTGTTTTTTGCTTTATAAAGTGAACTTCTACTATATATAGTTACACAATGTAATGTCTCAGAGATTTGCTCATGAAAGGCGATAAGATCTACCTCATCCTTTTTCTTGGCTTCATAATAATGTGTTTAATCAGCTCCCTACTGATTGACATTCATATTAGTTTTCTTTTTTGGTTCTACTGTCTTATAAACAATTCAGCGATAAACTACGTCTTTCTGAACTGTTGATCAAGGCCCGGGCACGTTACTACATCATGAGGCAGTTTCCTAGATGTGACCTTTCCAGGTCTGCAAAATATGCACATTTTATTTATTTAGTATCATCTGGTATGATGGCTATGGTCTCTGTGGCAGATGTGCCTAGCACTCCGCCCAGATCCCACCACCTGCCATGGCCATACAGGCTGTCCCGACTCTGTGTCTGAGGCTTCCTGCAGCCACCAGAGCTTGCTCTGTTTGTGCATGACCCGTGAATGAACGCCCCAGAGCAGACTTCGATCAGCGACCCACAGGAGTTAATGGATGCACACACCTCAGCCCCTTTGCTCTTGGTGGGCTAACTCTGAGGTGCGAGTTTTACACTGAATCACAGAGTTTCCCCGCTGCCCACAGCGGTAACTTGATTGACAACACACCCTTGATTGACGTTCTTCCCTTTCCTGTTTCCCTTCCTCCATCCCTACTCATGTTTCTTAAGTTCACCTCCCAGGTGAACCCTCACACTCAAATCTTTCCTTGTCTTAGGGTCTGCTTCTGGAGAACCAAAACTGAGACACTCATTTATTTCTGAAAAAAAAAAAAAGTTATTCTTTAAATAAAAGTGACACATGAATCCAGTATTTTTTAAAGTATAAAGAGATCAAAAAAGAAAAGTGAACATCTTTTATTTTCTAATCCCTCATCTCTCTCCCTCATCTCCAAAGTTAATACCCGTTAACAGTTTCCTTTATTTCTTTCCGGAAAAACGTATGATTATACAAACATATATATACATATCCTTTTACATTTACGCAAGTGGAATATTTCTAAACAATACGTTCGGCACTTTTTTCCGTACAGTGCAATACCTTGGAGAGCATTTATGTTTACGCATGCAGATCTTCAACAGTTTAACAGCTGAGCATTGTATGGCCACGCCATAGGTGTCTACTGGTCACCTATTAGAGAGGCTTTTTGTTTCTAATATTATGCAGTTGCAACCATGCTATGACAAACATTTTTGCAAAAATAGCTCATCTTTTTAAATTTAAGTAAACTTATAGCAGGTCAAGAGGTATGCACATTTTCATTTACTTTTCTTATTTAGGCACTACTGTTTCTCTCTTCAGATGGGTTGCTCTGATTTACACTCCCACCAACAGTGTATGAACGCTCGTTTTCTCACACCGTCCCCAGCACTGGGGTTAATGCTTCCTAATCTCTGAAGTGAAAAAAGTGTCTAATCATTTTATTGTGATTTCTTTCAGCCTCTGTTCATAAAGGCCATATTTACTGGCCTTTATGGATTTATAAATTACCTGTTCTCATCCTTGACTCACTTTTCAATTGGGTTTCTTATCTTCCTTTGTATTTCAAAGAGCTTTTATATAGAGTATAGCCACTAACTTGTTAGATATGTTACTTATATTTTTTCCCATTCCATGATTTTCATTGAAGCTTTGAATAATGAAACACAATATTGTCTTATATAAGAGCTTTAAATTATTAAATCAAGTCTATTTTTCATGGTTTCTGCATTCAATGCTGTGCTTAAGAAGCCTATCCTGCCTCAACTTTATAAAAATATCTATGTATATTTTTCTCCTACTTTAATATCCATCTACATATCTCCTAGTTTATTTTTGTGAATGGTGTTTGTTCTTGGAAGAAACTACAGAGAAATGAGAGTGAAGCAAAGAAGATAGGTATGGCTTAAGAGTACTGAGTGCTTGGGTGTTGAGACTGGGGAGTTATCATGGATCAGGACCTGCTAAGGGTCCTTCATGGGGAGGGTGATCCTAGGTTGTTTTCTGGGGCTGTTACTACAGTGGTATGCCAGAGCTGGCTTGTACTGACTCACAAGAGCTGATTTATTATGTATAACCATTGTTATAAGCTAGATGCTATAAAATTATAAGTCAGCAAATTTTATTTTTAGCAGGTAAAAATATTCAAAATTCATCACTTCCTAATTATTTTGCTGTATTTTCTATTACCTATGCTCCTGAGGTTATTTATTTTTATGGTATCTACATGGTAGAAATACTATTTAATGGTCATGTCATGCTGGTAGTTTGAATAGGCCATGGTGGGAGTATTTACACCATGGAAATTGGCAAATGCTACAAGTCACAGTTTTGTTTTGTTTTTTTCCTTTGGGGATATAGTTGTTAAGCATTTACTAGCATGCCATTGACTTTGCCCATCTTTATATGTTTACTCAGAGAAGAGGTTGGCATGTTGAAGAGGAAATTCAAGTGTCAATTACAGAGTTAGACTTGAAGACATTTTGATCCTCTCCAGTCCTAACATTCTACGATACTCGTAATTACTCCCTATGGCTTTATTGCCAAGGGGAATTTAGTTCAGAAAAATCTGCTTTAGGGGATTTCTCCAGTCTTCACACACATTCCTAATCTGGATCTCATTTTGGCATAATTCAGCCCTTTGATGAGTCGTGCACAAAATTTTCCCTGTAATATCTCAGATTTAAATTCCAATGTGGCAACTCAGGGCTATAGATAGAATAATTTATTGTCATTCATCTGTTTTCCATTTGATATTAAGTGTACTTCAAACATTTTTTTATTAAAGTATAGTTGACATACAATATTATATTAGTTTCAGATGTACAACATAGTGATTCAACATTTATAAGCCTTACAATGTGATCACCACAATGAGTCTAGTAACCATCTGTCACCATACAAAGTTATTACGATATTATTGACTATTTTTCCTATGCTTTACATTACATCCCTGTGACTTATTTATTTTATAACTGGAAGTTTGTACCTTTAATTCCTCTTCATCTTTTTCCATTCTCTCCCCTACCCTTCTGGCAACTATCATTTTGTTCTCTGTATCTATGAATCTGCTTTTCTTTTGTTCTGTTTGCTTGTTTATTTTAGATTCCACATAGAAATGAAATCGTACCGTGTTTTTCTTTTCTTTACCTATTTCACTTAGCATAGTGTCATCTAGGTCCACCTATGTTGTTGAAAATGGCAAAGTTTCATTCTTTTTAATGGCTCAATAATATTCCATTATTTAAATAACCCATTTTGTCCGTTATTCGTTGTTGAATGCCTAGGCTACTTCTATATCTTGGCTATTGTAAATAATGCTGCAATGGACATAGGGGTGCATATATCTTTTTGAACTAGCGTTTTCATTTTCTTTGGATAAATATTCAAGAGTTGAATTGCTAGGTCACAGGGTAGTTATATCTTTAATTTTATGAGGTCACTACATCCTGTTTTCTATAGTGCATGCACTAGTTTACAATCTACCTACAGGGCACAAGGTTTTCCTTTTTCCCACATCTTCATCAAGGTTGTTCTTTGTTGTCTTTTTGATAATAGCCATTCTGACAGGTGTGAGCTGATGTCACATTGCCATTTTGATTTACATTTCCTTGAGGATTAATGACGTTAAACATTTGTCAGATGTCTGTTAGCCATGTGTATGTTTTCTTTGGAGAAAGGGCAATTCAAGTCCTCTGCCCATTTTTAAATCAGATTTCTTTTTATGTTAAATTGTGTGAGTTCATTATATGTTTTGGATATCAACCCCTTATCAAGATATATCACTTGCAAATATCTTCTCCCATTCAGTAGATTGTCTTTTTGTTTATTGATGGTTGTCTTCACTGTGCAAAAGGTTTTTAGTTTGCTGTAGTCCCATTGGATTATTTTTGCTTTTGTTGCCCTTGTATGTGGTAACGTATCCAAAAAAACATTACTAAGTCTGATGTCAAAGACTCTACTATGTTTTCTTCTAGGAGTTTTATGATTTCAGGTTTTACATTTAAATTTGTGCTCCATTTTGAGTTTATTTTTTAATATATTGTAAGAAAGAGATCAGGCTTCATTTTTTTTTTTAGAGGTATCTTTCCAGTGTTCTCAACACTATTTATTAAAGGGACTGTCTTTACCTCACTGAATTTTCCTGTCTTCTTTGCTGTAGATTAATTGGCCATAGAAGCATGTGTTAATTTTGGGGTTTTCTATTTTTTCCCACTGATCTATGTGTCTGTTTTTGTTTCAGTACCACATTGTTTTGATTACTAAAGATTTGCAGTGTAGTTTGAAATCAGGGGACCTTTGTTCTTTTTGTTTTTTAAGATTGCTTTGGCTGTTTGGGGTTCGTTTGTTTGTTTTTTGTAGTTTCATATAAATTTTAGGATTATTTGTGCTAGTTCTGTGAAAAATACCATTAGTATTTTGATACAGATTGCATAAAATCTGTATAGTGCTTTGAATAGCATGGACATTTTAATGATATTTTTTCCAGTCAATACATGTGGTATTTTCTTCCATTTATTTTGTGTTGTCTTCAGTTTCTTTCATCATTGTCTTATAGTTTTTAGAGTACAGATCTTTTGCCTCCTTGGTTAAATTTATTTCTAGGCATTTTATTTTCTGATGCAATTATAAATGGGATTGTTTTCTTAATTTCTAATAGTTCATTGTTAATGTATACAAATGGCACTAATTTCTGTATATTAATTTTGTATATTTAAACTTTACTGAATTCTTTTTTTGTTTTAATAGTTTTTGTTGTTGTTGAATCTTTAGGGTCTTCTCTATATAGTATCATGTAATCCACAAATAGTGACATTTTTACTTCTTTCTTTATAATTTGGATACCTTTTATTTCTTTTTCTTGTCTTGCTAAAACTTCCAATATTATGTTGACTAAAAGTGATGAGAGAGGCACCTTTGTCTTGTTCTTAGAGGAAAAATGTAGCCTTTCATCATTGGGTATGATGTTGTTTGTGGGTTTGTCATATACAGCCTTTATTATGTGGAGATGTATTAGCTATATTCCCACTTTGTTGAGAGGTTTTTAAAATCATAAATGGATGTTGTATTTTGTCAAATGCTTTTTTAAATACCTATTGAGATTATCATATGAATTTTATCCTTTGTTTTGCTAATGTAGTGTGTTATTTTGTTCAAATATGTATCTTGAACAATCCTTGCATCCCTGGAATAAATCCCACTTCATCATGGTGTATGATTCTTTTAATGTATTGTTTAATTTGGTTTGCTAATATTTTATTGAGAACTTTTGCATCTATGTTCATTGGGGATATTGCTCTGTAATTTTTCTTTCTGTAATGGCTTTTCTGGTTTTGATATCAAGGTAAGGCTGGCCTCACAGAATGAGTTTGAAGCATTCTTTCCCCTTTAATTTTTTGGAATAGTTTGAAAAGAACAGGTATTAATTCTTCTTTAAATATTTGGTAGAATTCACCCATGAAGCCATCTGGTCTTGTACTTTTATTTTGTGGGAGTTTTTTGATTATTGATTCAATTTTATTACTAGTAATCAGTCTATTCAGAGCTTTTGTTTCTTTCTGATTCAGTCTTGGAAGATTGTATGTTTCTAGGAATTTATCCATTTCTTCTAGGTTTTAAATTTGTTGGCACATAGTTGTTCATAGTATTCACTCATGACCTTTTGTATTTTGTAATGTTGATTGTAACTTCTCCTCTTTCATTTCATTTATTTGGGTCCTCTCTCTTTGTTTCTTGGTGAGCCTGGCTAAGGGTTCATCAATTTGCATTATACATGGGAATTAGTACAACCCATGTATATTGCACATCTTATTTTTACCTCAAAAATTTGGGCAAAAAAGGGCACATTATACATGGCAAAATACAGGTAAGTGGAAACACTAGATCTATCTTATACTCATTCAATTACTTAACGGGGTTATTAAAGATACTGTAGAAAATCCAATAGAGTATATCATATAGTTTCTTTCCTACAAGAGACTAAACCCCTAGGTCAAAAAATCTCTTTGAGAATCTGTAGAAACATAAAGATTTTTGTCCCTAAAAAGGCACACAAGCATATACACACAAAATTTGACTTAGAATTTCATGACATCACAGTTTCCCTGAAGTCCTAAGGGTTCCATACATCCCAGGATAAAAACCTCATCTAAATGTTGAGATAAAATTATACACAGTATAAATGGAGTAACCATGTAAGTCACAAGGGAAGGTATAATTAGGTGCCAAATGAGTGACATAGAAAATAGTAGTCATGACTCATGAACAGCAATACATCAGTGAACTTGGAAATAATTGTGGAAACACTGCATAGAATCTTGAAGAATTGAGATGATTGCTTGGAAAGGAGGAGAGATAAAATTGCAAGTAGGAAGAGGGAGAGGAAAGGAATTAGCAATTAGCTTGGGATATTTGGAGGACAGTGAACAGACAAGCCCGACCATCTGTGAAGTGTGAGCAAAATGATTTCTAAAGTATATTTATAAAAAGTCATTAAAACCCGCCCTGCCCAGCATGGCTCAGTTGGTTGGGGCATTGTCCCATAACCAAAAGGTCACCAGTGTGATTCCTGGTCAGGGCCCCAGGCCACGTTTGCGGGCCAATTCCTGGTTGGGGTACATGTTTGATTGGTGTTTCTCCCTTGCATTAATGTTTCTCCCTCTCTCTCCCTTCCCCTGTCTTTCAAATGATAATAAGATAAACCTTTAAAAAATAATACTAATAATTAAAACTCTTGGTGAAAGGAGACACCACAAAAACATTATTAATATGGAAGATAGGATTTGTTTCAGGATGAACAGTGCATAAATTATTATTTTAATTGATTTGGTAGGGATTTCTACACGTGTGCTGAACACTTTTAAAGAGTCTTTCTACATGAGACCATATAAGAGCTACTTGAGTGTTACATTTTTTCCTGTGATTTTTATGTATATTTTAAATGTCCTTAGCTTCTGAAACACTGATTTGTGAAGACAAAATAAAGGTTCTTCTTTACAACTGGGGTAAATAAAGCTTTGGTTATCACAAGAGAGGGTGTGAGATCCCAAACTCAACTTCTGACCCTTTTTCCCCCAACGTTTTTTTTGTTTTCTACAAATTATGAGCTGTCATGTGGAAGGGAGTAAATATAAATGTTAATACATGTGGTTACTTTGACAACATTTAGAGGAAGAGTCAAATGTTCTGCAGTTCTAATACAGGCCTACCCCAAGAAACAAGAAAAGTCTCAACTAGACATTCTAACCTTGTATCTAAAGGAACTAGAAAAAGAAGAACAAACAAATCCCAAAGTTAGTAGAAGAAACAAAATATTAAAGATCAAAATAGAAATACACAAAATAGAGACTAAAAAAGAAATAGAAAAGATCAATTAAACTGAGATCTGGTTCTTTAAAACAATAAACAAAATTGATTATGCACTGATTAAACAAATTATACATGGAAATTAGCATTGAAACATGGGTGTACTTTATACATGGCAAAATACGGTGTTTACAATCAATTAATCCCTTATTTTCCAAACTATGATATAGAAGCAATATGACTTGCCTATTTCCATCTCACAGTTGAGTATACATGAGAAAAAATAGCAGTTCAAAAGCTTTGGACAGTTTAAAATAATACCTATGGTTAGGATAGCTCACCTTGAGACATGCAATAAGGGAATTCTGCATTTCAGTAATTCTCTGCCATTTGATTATCTTTTATGAATATTCTTGAGAAGCAGAGCTTGGAAAATGTCTTCTTTGATTGACTACAGCTTCAGCTTCAAATATGTCCCATGCCACCTCTGAACCAACAGTTTTTCAGTGAGAATTTCTTTATCCCTTGGTCATTACTCTTCATTTCTTGACGATTTTTCTTTCCTGATTAACAATCATTTTCTCCAACACTATTCCTACTTAATTCTTGGTGACTTCAGTATTCTTACAGACACTCTTTCCAATATCGCAGCCTCCTGTTCCCTGGCCCTTCTCTCCTCCAATGGTCTTGGCCTCTACTTCACTTTGGCCATCTACCCCCATGGTGATACCTAGACCCTGTCTTTGCCAATAACTACACTCCTTCTGTGTAGTTAAAATAATGACTGACCCTCTCCAAGACGCCTTCACTATGATCTCTAGAATCTGTGAATGCGCTGCATTACGTGGCAAAGGAAAAATTAAGATTGCTAATAAAATGATCTTAACTAGAGAGATTACCGTGGACCATCTAAGTAGGCCCAATTAAATCACAAGTGTCCTTAAATATGAAAGAGGGAAGCAGAAGAGAAAGTCAGAATGATGCCGTGTGAGAAAAACTCAACCCACTATTGCTGGTTTTGAAGATGAGCCAACAAATGTGGGTGACCTGTGTGGGCTGGGAAGGGCCAGGAAATGCATTCCTCCCCAGAGCCTCAAGAAAGGAACACAGTCCTGCCAACATCTTGATTTTAGTCCAGTGAGACCCATTTTGGAATGCTGGCCTCTAAGAAATATAAAATAATACAGTGTGCTGTTTTAAGCCAATACATTCTAATAACCTGTTATAGCAACAGTAGGAAACATATACATTCTTTCCATTAGCAAATGAGTTCAGGATTGCCTTGACGCAACCCATCTTCTCTCTTTCACTTACTCCCCCTAGTCTCCCAGTTCCAACAATTTTTTGATCCCACTAAGACCTACACTCAGTTGATCCTATAACCTTCCCACCTGACCCAAATGGGGTTGTCCTCTCATCCTCGCACAGCTCGGATGCCATGACCTAGATTTATAATCACGCACTTGTAACTCTCATCTGTGTGCTCTCAACACCCATGGCTTCTACCCTTTCGTCCTGCTTTCCTGAGAAGAATCCTAACTTTAGTCAAATCAAAATTTTCACCTATTTTATGCTTGAACCTGTTAGCTAAACATGGGAAAAAAAAACATAAGCAACCTCACTGGTCTCACTTAAAATTTATGACACTAATATCAAGTAGGAGCTTAGTGTGTTCTCCTGGGGTCCTGTTGTCCCTTTACCCTCTTGATCTCCTAGGAAACTATTCACTTCTCTTCTCTTCTCTCTGGAAATCTCAAATTCTATTTCTCTATCTTCATCTTCTGCTGATTCTGTGTGTATGTGACCTTAGTTCCTATAACATAGACTGTCAAAAGAGGGCTCCTTCAAATTTCTAGCACCTCATCTACTCACCCGCAGAGAACTGTGAGCCATCCCTGAAGCCTCCTGTCTTAGTTCTGCCCCTCCTGTGATGCAGAAGACCCATTCCCTTACATCTGTCCAGGTTTGGCCTTTTTTGTTTCCACAAAATAGCTTTTACACTCTTTACTGGATAACCCTCCTCAACATACAAACATCCCACTATTGCTCCCATCTTAGAAGCACACTGTCTTGGTCCAGTGTTCCCCTCATGTTATTGCCCATGCCTCTGCCACTTGAAAGAGTCCTCTGGGGAGCTCCCTGAAGTCAGGCTTTCATCCTCACCTTCCCCCTGCCCCCACACCGCCCGAAGCTGCTCTTAATCACAGCATCAGGGCTAAACCCTGTAGTCAGTTTTTGGTCCTCATCTGACTTGACCTATCAGCAACATTTCATATCATCTCCTGCCTGAATTATTGCAACACGTTTCTAAATGGCCCCCTCGCTCCTGTTTTTGCTGCTCTTGAGTTTATTTCCTACTCAGAGGCCAGTATTTTGTTTTGTTTTTAGTAAATCTGGTCATGTCACTCCTCATCTAATAGCCCTCCAGTGCTTCTCAGCTCATTCAGGGTAAAAGCCAAATTCAAGCAATGGCTCACGGTGTGCCGTGTGACCTGGTCCCACGCCCTCCCTGCCTTCGTCGCTGACACTGTCTTTCCTGTGCTCACTGTGCTCCAGCTTCAGGGCCTCCTCACCAGTGCTCCCATTCACACAATGACGTCTGTTCCTACCGCAGAGGCTCTGCCCTATAGCCTCTGCCTAGAACCGCCTTCTCCCAGAGGGTCGGCACGACTCCTTCCTCCCTTAATTCGGGTCCCTGCTCACAGGCCGCCTCATCACAGTGGCTTTCTCTGACACCATCCGACAAGAAAGAATAACAACTCCTGCCTCTGCCCCCCCTCTCTTTATCCTATTGTGTGTTTTTCCATGGCAATGATCACGAGATGATATGAGGGGGGATCCCCCAAAACCCAGAGTTTATTTATTAAAAAATTGTATGTTTATTCTTACATGTTTCAACTTCAGTCACCTTCAACGTACTTTCCATTTGATACAAGACACTTACTGGGACATTTTTCCTCTGCTCAAAACAGTTTTTGAACTTGTCGATTTTGATGTCTTTTAGCACTTCTACCATTTCTTTGTTTCACTGCTTCCACATCAGCAAAACATTTCTCTGAGGAATGTTTTCATCTGGGGAAACAAAAAAGAAAGTTGCTTGGGGAAAGATCGGGTGAAAAGGGAGGTTGGAGCATGGGAGTCATGCCATTTTTGGTCAAAAACTGCTGAACACTCAGCTCAGTGTGGGCAGGTGCATTTGTAAATCATCCATCATGAAATGAGCAAATGCATTAAAAGAGTCTTCAAAAAAATTCACTGGAGCCAAACATAGCCTCTCACAGCAACTGTCAAAAGACAACAAAGAAATCTAGCCAGTGGTGGCATCATAGAACTCCAGGACTTCCCTATAGAAGATGTCTCACAACAATGCCAGCCAGTACAGGGACACAGGTGGGCTCCTAGAACACTCACCTAGTGGGGGAAGCCTGTGTTGCAAGGGGCCCGCCCTCCAGAAGATAATTTCATGAGTTTCTTTCCCTCTTGTATATGCATAACATTAAATTGTACATAATATAATAATATACACTATTATATATTAAAGCAATATATGATAATTATTTTGTACATTATGTAATATACATCTTACATATATGTGCTCATACATACTTTTTTAGTCCTTAAAATATAAGTGTCATCAGGGCAGGGAGTTTGTGTTAATCCATGTTATGCCTCCAGCAACTAGAAAAGCCTGTTATATCTAGCTGAATAAGTTTGTTGAATTAATGACAGAATAAACTGCAAGAAAATTGAACACACACTTAAATTTATTACGGCTCAACTGTGGATGTTCGTTTTTGCTGTTTTGGTAGCAGAGTGGGCACGATGAGTTTTGCCAGCTTCCCATGTCTCAGCTTTAGCTCTTATCAAATATTGACAAGTTAGATCCTGAGAATCTACTTAACTAATGCCTTTTCAACCTTAAGTGACATCTTCTCTAGGGAAGTCTTGGAGTTCTATGATGCCACCACTGGCTAGATTCCTTTGTTGTCTTTTGACAACTTTCCCTTAAATATATCCTTTTCAAGGGATGAGAGTGAGACATAGAAGTTAATTATTGATGTTGCCAGTGGATGTTTGCTTTGCTTTCTATGAAAACCATTGCCTTTCTCCAGGAGAAGCTTACCAAGGTATAGAGGTTGCATTTCCCCATGTGGGAGGGAAGAGCTCAATTCTAAAATACCATCTGACAATTGCATTTACATAATAATCGGTGTGCAATGATTGTACTAACTCAATACCATTCTATTTGTTAATTAACATGTGGAAATATACACTCCTAGAGAAAATGAGTCAGGTAAAAATTTCCCTTTTTTTCACCTTTTCTTTCAGCCTCAACAGCACAAGAGTCGAAGAGGCAGACATAGCGGGACTATTGTAGTGCTCTTCAGTTTTAACTATCCCTCATTCCCACTTTCTCACAAGGAAATGTTCCTGATTCATAATAAATCAGGATCACAAGCAGAAAGAATTTTTTTCTCTTTATTTTGAAGAGAAGGACAAGTTTCTGTGAAAACCTGAGTTTTGAAAAGGGATTTTGAGCAGCCCAAACAAATGCACTCACTACTTTTATCAATTACTCCAAATAAAAGAGTAGATACAGCATACATAATAGGAGACAGGCATTAAAGTTTGCTAAGGTTTCAGACAATGAGTTTATGACAAACTCTGGGACCTTAAGTGATGGACACGTTATACTCGCTGTTTCTGTAACTCTAAAGTGCATGAATGATCCTCCATGGTGGTTGACCAGCAGTGATGGGTGTTAAGAATTCCATTCATTGGGTATTAATAGCGTCACAATTATAACTGTCTTACACTCTTGCTTATTTCATAATCTATTTCGGGACCTGCAGATTTGGAGTTGCACCAGGTCTGCAGTCCTGTCAGCATTGACTGGGATAGTGGGAGCAAAGCAGGTTAAGCCAAATGATTCAACTGAGGAACAAAGGAGGGGGTGGAATAGAACAAAATTAAGTCTAAGTCTGTCAGAGCCGTACATGAAAGTAATTATTCTACGGCATAAATTGGTATTTGGGAGATGTATTAAGAATTGGAGAATAGATGAATGACCTGATATGGAAATTCACAGAGAAGCTTATGGCAAAGTAATTGTTAACTGAAAAAAGTTATCATCCATTCATTTATTCATTTCCTCAACAAGCTTTAATTAAGCACTTACTGGCATGTGGCGGGTATGTGAGAAAGCTAATTTTCTGAATAGAGGTTGAGAAGGCCCACAGGGTGGTAGGGATGTGTGCAAAAAGGCTTGGGTTTGAATCCTGGTTTCACTTTTTAGCTGTATGACCTTGGATAACTGGTTAACCAGAGTCTATACAATGGGAATAATAACTCCCAGGACAAGGGATTCTGTGAAGACTAAGGTAATTCCGTGAGGAATAAGTGAAATGATATTTTGAAAGTATTTCACATGGCCCATTAAGACATTCAACAATGTAGGTTTCTCTCCCTTCCTCCCAGGGAAGGGAAATGGCTTTCAGCCATTACTGAGGAAGGGGAGGAAGGTTTCCTAGGAAGATGGGTCTGACTCTGAGGAAACAGGGTTCCTGGACTCTGCATGTGTATCTGTCTGTGGCGTACGTGGGAAAATCCTCATGTCTCCCGTGAAATGCACATGTCCCCATTCAGAGTCAAATCCTCAGGCCTTACTGGTCCATAATCCAACAGGACGTCCCTTTCCTGGAGGCTCACTGGCTGAAGAGGAAAAGGTTAGAACTGTGACCGAGGAAACTCTTAATTGTAAACACAACCCTTTAAAATCAAGTAACAACATAAAATGAGATGTTTGAGAAGGACGTGCTTTGGCAGGTTCAGGGGGCATTTTCTGTTGGCATCAGGTGACTGCCTGTCTCAGCAGGAAGTCATTACCAAAGCTGGAGGCTGCCTATCATCCTGTCACGCAGCACAAGATGTGCTAGTAGCAGACACCCCTGAGGATGCATTGCCAGCGGCGCGGCTGCCAGTAGCACCGCCGGCTGTCTACACGGTCCTCGAGCCCAGTTCCCCAGGCAAAATGCTCTCGGTGGCTTCTGAGGCTGGATCAAGCAGATGCTCTTTCAAGTCCCTGCCAAAGTCAACACTCTGCCTTAAAAAAAGTAGCTAATCCAAATAATACTTTGTTTCTGAACAGCGTATCTATTGAATTGGAGCTACCTTCACCCTCTGACCCAGAGGGTGAAAGAAATCCTATTACTTGCCAGGATGGTAGGTGGTTAGACTGGGAGCTCGGGAACCCAGCTTGCACCGTGGCTTGCCGCACGCTGGCACACGTCACGTGGAGGCTGTGCCTCAGGCTGTCCCCTGTAAAATGTGGAGAAATGACCATTGTTCATAGTTCATAGTTCATTGAATGACTGTACTTCCTAAGAGTTAACTTCTTTTAATTTCCATCAATGCCAATGTTTACTTTTTAAAATTAATTTTTAATTATAGTTGATATACAGTATTACATTAGTTTCAGATTTAAAACATACGGTTAAACGTTTATTTACCTTAGGAAGTGACCACCACCACAATCAGCTTGGTACCAATCTGACACCATATACGGTTAAGTGCTGCCAACCGTATTCCCTATGAGGTACTTTTTACATCCCTGGGTCTATTTTGCAACTTCCAATTTGTGCTTCTTAATCCCTTCACCTTTTTCGCGCAGCTCCCCAAGAATCCTGCTCCCTGGCAATCATCAGTGTATTTTCTCTATCTATGAGTTTGTTTCTGTTGTGCTTATCTGTTGGTTTTTCTTTTTTTTACATTCCACATACAAATGAAATAATATGGCATTTTTCTTAGTAGTAACAGGACTTCTGGTCCACTAGGTGGACAAGTTTGTAGGTCACAGCCTAAGAAGAGGTGGCCTCCGTGCACGGTGTGACATAGATGCTTGAGGCTCAAGGGCAAGGTCGGGAGCACCCCGGTGGGCATGCATCCGCAGGTTAACCATTATGGCTTTGGAACCCAGGGCATGACATTCAAACAAGTCTCAGGTTTTTCATCTGTAAATTGGGATGATTTTATTACTTAAATCATAGGGTTATTTAAAGATTTAATTTGGAAAAAAGTGCCTATACATCACTTAGCTTTCGTGCCTGGGTGTGTGTTTAATGAATGGCAGCCATTATTATTGTCACCACCATCATCTTTTTCACCTGGGAACTATTCCCTGCATTAGACAACCTATACAGAAATGATTGAGGAGGGCCCCCATCACGTTGCTATTGATATTTGATAGCAAGTTTGTACTTTTAAATGACTGTTTCTGTGGGAGGTAAGGGGAAGGGCACTAGGATAACATGGGAAGCCCTTTGAGTGGAGACAAAAGCTCCACTTTGAATTACGCTCTTCCACTCAACAGCCGTGTGCCTCTAGTCAATTCCCCACTCCCTGTGCCTCCCTGCTTTTCGCATAAAACCAGCACGGTGCTTCCTAAGGGCCAGTAAGAAGATGCTTGTCTTACTGCGAACGGAAGGTCCAAGAAGGGCAGGCAAGGTTGTGAAATGGGCAATAATGAATCCTGGAGGCAGCAGAGATGGGGAGAGTCCAGCCCAGACCATGTGGCATCAGGGTGGCTGTCTGTAGGTACAGAGTCTCCTGAGTCCCTGACCACGGCCTGGAGGGGGTGCAGAGACCTGTCTGGGCACACTACCAAGCATCACGGCGCCATTCTCCTCGGGGAGCTCGCTTTGTGCCTGGAGAGGCAGGGTGAAGAAGAGGGCTGCTTTCTGGGCAGACATGGATGCAGAGCTCGCAGACAAGAGGCAAATCCTTGGGCTGGACCTCACAGAGCATCCCTGGAGAGAAAGACAAAAAATGTTGTTCTTCTCTCTTTCTATATTAAATAAATGGTCCCAATTGTTGACTCATTCACTGAACTTTCAAACAGGACCATAAAGGGTCCCTTTACACCCTTTCCTTGAATGGTTAGAGGGGAGAAAGTAAACTCCATGATAATTGCCCCGAGGCAATCACCATGTGCAGGTGCCCAGAGCAGCTGTTGAAATGCCCCAGCCTCCCAAATCTCAGGCCTGCCTGACCACCCCCCAAGTTGCATTTCTGGCAGGTCCAGGAGTTAAGAAAAGTCCACCAGAACAAGAAGTGCCTCCCTGTTCTCCAGTTACCAGCAGGTGGAAGGTGGGGCTGCTTCTGATGGAAATGGTTTTCACAGACCTCAGAGTTCAAGGGTGTTTTCCACTCAGCAGGCAGGGGGGTGTGCCAGCAGCTCCCCAGAACACTGATCCCTGATTCTTCCTGGTGGAGATGCATTCTCCTTTCCGTAAGGTCCTAGCTCTTTCGCCTTTGGAAGCCTTTGCCCGCACCGTTTGGCTGACGCGACAATAGGAAGCGTTGTGCAGATCCCTCTCCTTTCCTTTGCACTGGAAAGATTTCCAAAGGAAGCCAGCGGTCAAGGGTATTTCCCTTCAGGCACAAAGCTGTCCAAGGCCTCGTGTTCTTGTTTGTATCTTCTCAAAACTGTACTGTCAGCCAGGAGAAACGTGGATTTTGCTTTACATTTTTCCCTGGAAATTATGGGGTTGAATCTGAATACTAAATTAAAAGTACCATCTGCCCTTGTGAATGAATTGGGGTGTGGCTTGGGTTTTGTTTTTCTGCCCCATGCTCAGTTGCCCCGGGGAAGAATGCTTTGTAAAGGCTTGATGATATTGATGCTGGTTCACAGTCATTAGCAGGAAGGATGGGTTAGTCCCATCAGTCTGCTTTACTAGATGTGCCAGCCCTTTCTGTGTCTTTATGAGGCATTAATTAGGGGCTGGGTTTCATAGGAATTCTAAACTGGGCTAGGCATTATATTGGTACAAAGGAAATGTTTACTCTTTTAGAAAAAAAATCATGGGTTTGGTTTCTACAACTTACCTTTTCTCCTTACTTTAAAATAAATGAACTGCAAGTGTGCTGACGCTTTTATGAATGTCTCCAGCCTCCAGGTGCTCAACTCCTTGTCACCAATACTGTGGCTGTCACTTGGGCTCTGCCTGGGGCAGGCTGGAGTTGCCAGGGGAGGTGACACCCTGCGTTCCAGTAGCTCCCAGCAAATGAGGAGTGGGAATCAAGGAGAAGCCTCAGAGGTTTGTTGCATACCATTTCCCACAGGCCCCTGCAGGATTAGCCCTGTGTACACAGGAGAACACCGTTCACTTGTGCACAAGGACCTGTGCCAGCTTCCTTCCCTTCCCTGTCTCATTTCCTCCCGGGATTACTCCCAGGAACATGGTAGAAGCCTCAAGTCCTCGTCTCAGGTCTGCTCCAAGGGGATACAGACTAAGACAGCGAGCCCAACCAAAAATAGGCAGGATAGGCTGGGTGGAGTGAAAATATGAAGGACCCTGAGTGCCAGGAACCCCGCCCCCCCACAGCCTGGTCAGAACCTACCCCCTCCCAACTGCGCCCCCCACCCCACCCCCAGCACCAGGTCCCTGCGTTCTCTGTGGCCTCCCTCCCTCAGGCTCTGAAAGAAGTATCTCAGCACTTTCTCCTGGTGCCTGTGAGTGTCGCTCTCCTTACCTAACCCCTGCCTACCCAAAGCGGCCCTCTCACCCCCTCTAGAATGCTGGACTCTGGGCACACTCCCTTCCTGGAACCCAGCTCACCTGTGCAGGAGGCTCCAGAAACTCGACATTTGATGGGCGCTAATACTTGTCTGTGCCTGTTTCACTTCTCCACTGAGTTGTCAGGTCTGGAGAGCTAGGGATCATAGCAAATGTTCTTAACTTTAGTTTAGTTTTTTGTTTTGTTTTTTTTCCACCCTGTGCAATGCCTAGCACAATGTTGGTGATATATAGTAGGCATATAATCAGTATATATACTCCCTCAACATTTTAGCAAGTGTCCACTGTGTTCTAGGTTCCGGAGGAATGTTTATCCCAGCTTAAATGCTACTGTGGGAGACAGACAATTAACAAAAGTAAGTAATTAATCAAACAGTACATTAGAAAGTGTTAGCAGTTACAGAGGAAACATAGCAAGGATTTATTTTCCTACAGGATTGCCAGGATGGAGGAGCAGGGAAGTTATAATTTTCAGTTCCCAGGGAAAGCTGTCTTTGAGGAAACTAAGTCTGAGCAAAGAAGAGGGAGCAGGTGCCTCCGGCACCTGTAGGAAGGCTGTTGCAGCAGAAAAAACAGCAAGTGCTGAGATCCCATGATGGGAACCTGCCTGGTATGTTCAAGGAGCAGCAAAAGGGTCAGCTAGAGTTAAGCAAAGATAACAGGGAAGGTTGGAGACACAGGGACCAGACCCTGAGGGTCTGTGACCATTGTAAGGACTTGGGCTTTTGTTTTGAGTGAGATGTGGGTATGAGAAGGTGTAGCTCAGAGAAGTGACATCATCTGACTCACATTCTAATAGGATTCTTCTGGCTGTAGTGCTGACAGTAGACTCTGGGTGGACAAGGGGGAAGCAGGGACACAAATCACTTGAGGAGGTGTTTTGCAATTGCTCTGGTTAGACTGGGTATGGTTTGGGGGTAAAGCATATCAGAATTCCTGTTGGGTTAGACATAGGGTATATGAACTTTGATGTCTTGATTAAAGTGGTGTCCATCAGGTATTTCCACTGTAAATATATTATTTTTCCTTTTTGTAATTAGTAAGTAATTTGTGGGAGATATTTTTAGATTGTGTAAATATCCTCTGCCTCATCAAACTTTCACTCATCACTTAAAACATTTATTGATAATCCCTTCTTGGATCGATTATTTCTATGTCAAATGGCAGTTTTTCCAAACCCATCATTCACCTACATTTATGAATTGGTCTCTCTCTCATAAAAAGGGCTTTCCCTTCCCCCTTAATTATTTATTTGCATGAGGCTGGACTCACACATGTCTAGTTTACTCACTAAGTTATAACCTGTTAACATCATTATGCATTTTGATGCTCACATGTCCCAGATTTGGCCAGTGGGAACCACTGAAGGTTGGCCCCTGTGTCATTTTGACATATGTCCATCAATCTTTGAGCACTCCTTGCTTTTTTGGCACTGTAAGATGTTCCAAGCTCCTGGTGCACTTTCCCCGCCTGTTCCTAGAATCAATTATTCCTCCAAGGAGCTCTGATTCCATTAGTGGAGAATGGTACTTGGAGACCAAGATCTGGGAGTACAGTATATTTTAAAATTATGGTTTTCTTGCTACTGCTAAAATAAGAATTCTAATATCTTCATTTTAATAGTTAAACTTTACCTAAGTACAAAGAGAATAGAAAGAAACAAGAAATGTTAGAAACTGTTAACCTTAAAATAATCTTCACATTGAGATACAAAGTGACAGCATTCATATACTCCTAAAGGAACTTAGCAGGACATGGCACAGTTAACATTCTGTACTCATCCCAGAAACATTCACTATCCAGGCACAATAGAAGGGGTTTATACATTTTCCATGAAAGAGCTCTAAATGTTCTTGGCTTTATTTTTTCCATGAAAATGTTACCTTAACAAACCTTCTATATTTCAATCAGCTGGGGAAAAAAATGTACAATAATTGAGAGAAAGAAGCCCAAATGTGGGTGCCTGTGCTCAGTGATGTCCTTCTTCATTCATCTGGTTGCCTTTGAACCCTCATCTCTCTCTCTTTCTAGCTACCAAGGCATGGCACAATAATGACACAAATAGCATTATTTAGTTCACAGTTACTTTCTCATATGCCACCCCACTGACCTCATGATAACCTATTAAACTAGGCAAGATCATCATTCTTGTACCCATTTAACAGGCGGGGAAAGTAACACAGAGACTAAATGATGTCCCTTGCCACATAAAGGGCAATGATGAACCCAAATGTTACTGTCAACATGTAGATAATCTTGATAAAGGAAAGAGAGCAAAGGGAAATAGACACTGAACTTAATAAACTTGGAAGCAGTTAGCTAGCCAGGACACTACAGCTTCACACTCCAGAGGACCACAGCATTGTGCTCCACCGAGGGCATTAACCCTTCACCCTCCCCTTCTCTGATACCAGATTGCTGGGGGGTGTGGGAGGAAGTGCTGGACCAAAGAGGCCGATCAGTCTAGCCCAGGGAAAGAAGGGATTGGTTGGGAGGTAAACCCATCCAAAGCCTGTGGAAGCCTGGGAAGGTGGTTCTTTTGAAAGGGTTCTTGGTCTGTCCCAAGCCCAAGCTAATATAATCCCAAGGGGGAAAAAGCTCTCTCTCTCTCTCATGTCTGTGATCTGCACTCACACAGTACATTCTCCTGTTCTCTCTCTGACCATGCATTCCTAGCAGTCATGTGGCCCATGGCTGGGTAGCTCCACTTTCAGGCTCCAGGACGAAGCCTGAAATGCGCTGCAGCTAGAAACACATCCTAAACTAGCTAGATGCTGGATTGGACCGCACTTTGATGTAGCACAGAATCTCTGGACATTGGCTCTATTTATGGTCTAATTTTCATGGCAAGATGGTGGGAGATGGGACATTGGAAACCCAGCAGCAGCTTCTGTTTCCACGCAAATAAACCCTCTTGCCACTCCACACTCTCCCGTGCATGGGTCCTTAGAATTCTTTCCTTACGGTCACATGGAAGAGCCTAATTCCCACCTACCACTCAAGCACTCTTCAACCCTGAAAACATATTAGAATAAAGACTAGGGTCGAGAGCCTCTGCCTCCACCTGTGGATGGCAGGCTAGCCTCCATAGTTTTACAAGCTCCTGGGAAATTCCAGTGAGCACCCACTAAGTACCGTGCAATTTCCCCATCAGTTCGTGGTACCAGCAAGTTCAGGACCTCATATGTATTACCTGCTGAGCAAAGGGAGTAACCCCGGGTGGTTATATGCTGGAGGGGCACAGAAGGGCTCAGGGGCCTCTTCAACTGCTTTACTCTTTCCCAGAGGGTAGCCAGGTGTTTGTTAGAGCATTGGTGGTGAGCACGGGGTACAGGGGGACATGACACCCCAGCCCTGGTGCTTCTGAAGAAAGGACAGATAACACACATGGAGGATATTTGAGGTTGACCAGAGCAGCACAGGGTGTCTTACTATCTCTTCCTTCCCAATTTTAGGTGTCATCCCACTTTCATCCACTACTTAAAGTATTTTAAGAATTTTATTTCTCCACACTGGATGTGAAGAATACTCTCTTAAATATGAAGAAGGAAGCACACAGGAATTGCTGCTTCTATTTCTATCTGCTTTCTCCATCTTCTTTTACTATTGTGGCGAACCCCAGGTGACCAATCTGCCCCTTCTTTGCCGTTCTCATTGATTGCCCTTTGAGTTTCGAAAGCCTTTTCTTGCCTTTAGCGTCTTTGTGGGTCTTCATTCAGTCTGAACCTTCACACTTATCCTCTGATTTTTGTAGGTTTATGGTACTTTTTAAATTATATTTATTCTTGGTCAAGTTCCCCACTTTCATCATTTGAGCATGACCCTGGAAGATACATGGACGAGCAACCTCTGTAGTCACAGGGCTTCTTTGGATGGCTGCCCTCTTCTTCCCTCTCAGGTTCATTTGTGATTATATTGTAAATATTTGGTTTCTCCTTCCCCTTTGAGAGCTTGTCATAGAGCCTGGTGTCTTTGTCTCAGATACTTAGACTTTCTTCTAAACCTTGAGCCCACTGGAGACTAGGAGTTGTGAGATGCTTGGGTCGACAGCCCAAGTCTGGCCCAAGTTAAATGCAAGATGGCTTTGGTTGCTACTTTATAATTTTGTGCTTGAGCTCCCATTTGCTCCCAGGCCTTCCTATCATCTTATACATCTGACTATTTCCTGTGTTTTCTTTATTGCTTGGCCTCTGCTGACATTTGAGTTTGTGAGCCCTACCTAGGCTGTGACCGATGTCCTTTCCTCTGCAATGATTTGCCTGATTTCTTGACACTGTGCTGGTCGTTTCCAGCAGCTGAAGCCCCTCAGCCCTGGTGGGAAGAAGCGCAGGCAGCAGCACCCCATAGCATAAACTGTCCCCGAGTCAGGCCTCACTCCTCACTGTACTAGAAACTAACTACGTTCATTGTCACTCATGCACCTGCTCCACCTGGGCCCCTTTCTAGAAGTATACTAACTTCTTGAGCATTTTGCAACAAGTCAAATTACCAGGCAATGCCCAGTCCCCTGCCCCATGTTGCCTCATGTCTGCATCTCTGTCTGGAACCCATCCAAGTGTCCCTGTTCATCGGCGACTATGGCTCTGTGCTCTCGCTTTTCGGTCCCCCGGATCTGGCTGGAGCCTAGCTCACTGATGGGCCTTACTAATAATCTTAATTTCTCCTGGTAAGGTGTTCCCTGAAACCCTGACTGCTCTGCTTCCCCCTCTCTGGGCCTTTTCCTGGGGCCCCTCCCTGACCTACCCTCCTCTAGTTGTCAGCCCAGGCTCTGACTCCCTCCTTTTTCCTGGAATTGCTCGCATACCACGTCCTGTTCTTGACTATTATAAAATCTAAGATGACTGATCACTTTTCTCCGAACTTCCCCAAATCTCTCCCTCATCAAATAATCATTTCATGATGCGCATCATTAATTCTGAGCACTCTCTCACCTCTCTCTCTGCACTGGCCCACTTCTTTGACTGCACTCATATACACAAAGCACTGCTTTTACAGCAAGCTCCTCGGGTGTCTCCTGATCCCATCAGTGAAGGCTGCATGGTTCGGGGCAATATTCTGCTATGTCTGGAGCTCTAATTCTTTGCAAATTGGTTTCAATGGTTATGCCACATTTAATTTCCAGAGCGCTCAGTTGACTAAACTATTTCTATATCATTCTTTAACCATCACTTGTTGGTAAATTCCTGTGTTATTATCTTCTGCAAATAGTTTACAAGTTGTAGTATCCCCCCCAAAATAACTCAGGCACTTTTCCTAGATGGAAGGTAAAGCTAACATCTGGAGCAGCCTCAGATGTAGACAGAACTTAATAAACCTCGGATGATGACACAAGGAAACCGAAAGGGAAAGTCCGGTAGAATTCCTGGTCACCACAGGCACCAGCAGCACAGACTTGTCAGCTGTAAAAGCATCTTCCTAGAGCCTTGACTTAAAGTTCACATTTCAGAGAGGACTAGCACTCTGTGCCAAAAGCAGTAAAATTGACAGCGTCAAAATGCTATATCCTTTGAGGTAAACAAGTTCTAAGTGTAGACCCTGGTCTCCTGGTTGCCAGTTGCTATAGGAAACCTTATCCGCGGTAGAAGATGACAATATCTGAAATATTTTTCAGTGCCTTTAGTCAACATATTTTCATTTTCTTCTTTGTGATTACTGCTTTGTGGTAAATCTGCTTAGTGCTAAGCTCTGGGGATGTTTGAGAGCAACTGGGTGACAGCGCCTGAGAAAAATCAGACATCAGGACGACTGCAGCTCCTGGTCACAGTCCTATGTGGTTGTTCTTCAGCTTCGGGGCAGGCGCCCTGAATATTTACACATTTCACAATTCAGCAATTCCCCTCCTAGGTAAGAACACCCCAAAACTCTTTCACATGTGTGTCCAGAAACATATATAAGAATGTCCTCATCAGCTCTGTCCAAAATAGCAAAAAATAACTAGAAACAACACTTGTAACCATTGGCAAGAGAATGGATAAGTGAACTGTGGATTTTCCCAACAACAGGATATCATACAGCAGTGACAATGAATGACACACACAAGATGATTTATCTTCTACAAAGTCGAATGAAGAACAAGCCTCAGAAAGCTATATACCCTTTTAATAAAGTTCAACAACAGACAAGACTAAATAATATATTGTTCAAACACACAAAGGTATTTGATAAAACTACAAACTGAAAAATCAAGGGAAGGGTAAATACAACACTCAGGATAGCAGTGATTTTGGAGCAAGCATTGGCGATGAATTCACCCTGAAGAATAAAAAAGAAAAGATATTTTAAAAGAATACTATTAACATTAATTATATCTTGTGCATTTCCTATTTAAAGATAATAATTATGAAATATTTATTTTTTTCATTTTTCATAATCTGATTATCCTCTAGATTTATAATCATAGGATGACTGTTTAGAAACAGATTCTTTATAAAAGAGAAAATTTTAATTCTGGAAAGTAACTATCTGGGATGTATTGTTTTATCTTGCTTGATTTATGAATGCTGTTATTGATCTCTAAATGGAAATTCCAAACCAGTGACTTTTATAAAAATATACTGTGGAAAGAAGTAAGAAATGAAAAGGAGGGAGGGAAAGGAAGACAATTTATAGGACAAATCTGAACAATAATTTTAATGGTTTTCATCCATCCCTATAAATCAACGCATCATTTTCCCACAGGCCGGACTGTGGCAGTAGAACGTGTGTTCATGCTGGTCAGTTTGGAGACGTTCACAAGAGCTCGGACTGGTGCCATGTTATGCATTTGGACAAACGAGTGCGTTATAAAACCTATTCCAACCTCCCCAGTGTTCCAACAATGGAAATATGGAAGAATGTTTGGACTGATTTAAAATGAGGAGGCTTAGTTCCAATATTGTCAAGGTTCTGCTGTTCAAACATTCTTCCCAATAAGTCCCATTCACCTGCCTGCTTAAGTTCTAATATGAGATAAAAAAGAATAATTTCTTCTAACAGTAACTTGCAGAGAGTGCACAGAACTAAGTGGTAATATTGAAACTCTGGGTTTAGCACCTAGAAGAAAATAATCGATCTCTGTGGAGCAGGATTTGGGTCTTCTGTTTCCATAGGTATCATTGAGAAATACCCTAAATGACCCGCCTGACTAAAAACTAAAATATTAGATTAAAAGTTAAAAAAAAAAACATACCCCTCATGAATTTAAATGCATTACTGAGCTGGCACTAAATTAAGGAAGGTGCAGAATCTCAAGGGAAGTGAACACAGGCATCTTGCGAGGCAGGCTGATAACCCAATGACACTTGTGCCCTGAAGGTGGGCGTCCATATCCTCGAGTTGCAAGTTTCTGCTTTGATAACTGTGTGGAGTTCAGAAGACAGAAGATAAAGTGTAGAGCTGCCCAAGGGGAAATCCAATAAGAGACTTCCAACTGTCTGGAACCTTCTAAGCTAAGGTAAGGAGGAAGGATAAGGAAACCCAGATACTAAGAAAGGGACAAAAGGAAACATCTTCATTTTGATCTGCAGGTAGGGAAACGTTATCTCCTTCCTCCCCTCGAGAATTTGTAACCATAACCAGCAGTCTAAATTGATACTGCCCGGGTGGTACAGAAAAACTCAGGCTGAAAATTTAATTTAAAATGGTCTGGGGTTGGTGTCCCTGCGAAGCAATGGTAAATCCTCTGCGGAGGAACTCAGCTTCCAACCAGGCCTCAGAGAATTCCTGCACAGATGACTTTACCAAACATTCAGGCAAAATTCACAAAACAGATAAGGAAAAAATGACATCAAGGGTGAAATTCAGCAGAAACAACACAAAATAGAAACAAATCCCCAGATGCTTCAGGTATTAAAAATATGTGGGAAAGAATAACCTGTTTAGTATCTCTGAAGTGAATATAATCAGTGAAATCGAAAACCTACTGAACCGCCTTTATAGCAGATTAGACACAGTTGATGGGGGGCAGTGGGGGGAAGCAAATGGAAGATGAACCCAAATAAATGAACAACATCTGTTGAGAAGAGGGATGGGAAATATGAAAGAGGTGAATAGGGAAGGTGAACAAAGTGAGAAGGTGTAGCATATGTCTAATTTGAATTCCAGAGGGATATAGAGAGAATGTGGAAGAGG
>PVJD01011333.1:0-46987 GCA_004026545.1 Mormoops blainvillei | reverse complement strand
TGCTGTGACCCACCCATCCTTCCAGTCAGTGTGACCATCCCATTTGACTGATGAGAAAACCGAGGACCAGCTAGGGAGCCAGAGAGCTGGGACTCTTTGGGACATTCGTTCATTCATGCAGCAAATATTTCCTGAGTGGATACCCTCTCTGTCCCAGGGAGGGGCGGAGGCACATCGGTGAACAAAAGACACAAAGCTCCTTGTTCTCATGGACGTTGCAGGCAGACAATAAACAATAGGGGTGATAAAGAAGACCATTCAGTAAAGCAGGTCATGGTGCTTGGAGGTGCTGATGGTGCTGGTGGTGCTGGTGGTGGCCAGGTTGGCCTCGCCGGGGAGGCGACACTCCCTGCTACAGCAGTGGCACTCCCCGAGACAATAGATTCTGTGATTCCACTCCTCATGGTCCCTCTTACGTAACTGACCTCTGGAGTAGGAGCTGCCCTGGCACAGATGTTCTTGGTGATGGGAGAGGGGTTGGCCCTAAGCAGGAATGAAAGTGCCGGACGTCAGAAAGCAGGGTTCAAGGGCCCCTTTGGCAAGATTCAGCCTGACTTTCCGTGAAATGTAGGGAGCCTTTGTGCAGGTGGCTTTTCAAGCGCATGCAGGGCGTCCGGAGGCTGGTTTCCTGTCTGTCCGGGCTGAGGTCATTCACGTGGGCCCACGCCAGAGATGACAGGCAGGTGTGCCGGTAAGGGTAGTCACAGGCGAGGTGTCCTATTTCCTGGCCCCGCTTTTCCCAGGCGCTGACGGCGTGGCGTGGGCCGATTCCTTCTCCGTCCTGGGCTTCTGGTTTCCACTGGCGTGACGATGGGGCTGCCGCTCCGGCTCAGACACTACTTGGATGCTCATATTGGAAATGACAGAACTGGCTCCAAAGCTTCATCTGTTCATTTCTCCAGGCATTCATTCAGTCTGCAGATATTTATTGAGCACCTACTATGTGCCAGGGAGCGTGCCAGGCATGGAAAGCCTAGGGAGCCTTCGGGGTCACAGGGCTGCCCTCCTCCCGTTTGGGCCCAGACAGGACAGCACTTCCCACCCTGCTAAGTCACCATGCCAGCGCTCAGGTGTGACAATAGGAGTGTGAGCCCGCGGCACCCTTTCTCTTTGGGAAACGCCTCTCCATTTCTGCTCAATTCCCTGAACTGCATTCATTCCGGAACTGCTACCATGACTGTGGTTGAATGCTACCAATTTTGTACTATAATTTGTTCAAGGTTGATCTTTCAATCAACTTTAGAAAAACCAAGGAATTTTGTTCAAACCGAAAAATTCTTATCAAGACTCAGGAAACTTGCCACAGCTAGAAGCTAACTATAAAATGCACACAGCAGAATCAACCCGGGGAAGAAATTCCACCGGGCCTGAGGCCGGCGCCACGTTGTTTAGTTGGATGGCAACTGACCAAAAAAATAAAAAAAGCTTTTTAAAAATAAATAAAACTAAAATGAGATAACATCCTTCAGTTTAAATTGGCAAAGACCTGAAAGTCAAACAGCATCGGGCTGAGAGTGGTCGGTGCGGGCTGTACGGTATGGATGATAATACCATCGATACCACCATATAAAAACAAGAGACCCTCCCCTCAAGCCGGGTGGCTCTATTGGTTGCGGCATCATCCCGTGCCCCCCAAAATGCTGCAGGTCTGATCCAGGTCGAGGCGCATACAGAAGGCAACCGATCGATATTTCTCTATCACATCAATTTCTCTGTCTCCCCCTTCCTCTCTCCCTTTCCCTCCCTCCCTCCCTCCCTCTCTCTCTAAAATCAATAGATATGTCCTCTAAGAGGATTTTTTTTTTTAAAGCAAAGGGTCAGGGAGACAACACTCACTGGTTATATACGTACTACAAAACTCGAACCAGATAAATAAAGAGCTGGCTACACTGGGAGTCCCCAGGGACAGCAAACTAGGTAGCCTGTAGTCAGGGGTGAGGAGGGGAAGACTTTTCTCTGTCTACCCTTAGTTCTGTGCCTTTTGAATTTTGGGTCCTCAGAAACCAGGAAAGATACTACTTATTTTAAACCATTAAATTCATTGGGAAAAAAAATTACCCAGTGCCCTTCTTTCTGAGGACCTGAGAGTTTTGGGCTTCTCTGCCCTCACTGAGTTCAGAGGTGCTGCAGAGATGTCTCCAAGGCTCATCCAGCTTCTGTCTCTTGTTCTCGTGTTTACGGGAGTTTTACCAAATACGTTTGAAAATGAGGTGGCGTTTGGGGTTCTGAAATAAAATCAAATTTCATCCCAATACCCCCAACCCGGCACACAAGCACACACACACACACACACAAAAAGGCAAGTTAGCAGGTAGGCGATGGCCGTCGAGGCTGCCGACCCCAAGCTGAGATGTTCTCCTTGAGGAGATTGGGAAAGAGCTGGAAAAGGCTGGATTTGTCGCTATGTGGTTCCACCTCACGGGCAGAGAGCACCTGAGATTGTTTAAACTGTGAGGTCACAGGTGTCACTGCCCTGGCCGCCTGGGTCTTAAGTCAAGGTGAAAACGTGTCTGTGCTTCAGGTGCCTCAGAACTGGCCTTTCCTTCTCCTCCTCCTCCTTTTTCTTTTAAATAAATTTTTAAATTTTGGAATAAGTTTAGATTTGTAGAAAAGTGGTGAAGACGGTACAGAGTTTCTGCAGCCGCCTCACCCAGTTTCTCCACTGTGAACAGCTCACGTAACCGTGAGACATTTGTCACAACTTAAAAACTAACGCGCATATGTGACTATTAACTGAACTTCTTATTTGGATTTCAACAGGTTTTCTCACTAATATCCTTTTGTCCTTGCCAGGCTCAAGCCCATGATACCATGTTGCATTGCGCGGCCTTTCATTTTAAGGACTTTGGCCGGGGCTTTAAGAAGCTGGAGGCTGGTGGGAGGCACTGGAGTCAGACGGGTTGAAGTTCACATCCCAGCTCTGCCACGCGTTTGGTTTGTGACATTAGGCAAGGCACTTAATTGCACCCAAGCCTTAGCTCTTCCTCTCAGGGTCTGTCCACACCAGGTATTGTTGGGTCCCTGTCGGAGGCCTCTGGAGGGTAGCTTCTGGTTAAGATGACGTCAGAGGTCCGGCCTGGAGGCTCGCAGTCTGCTCCTCAGTGAACAGTACATTGAAGTGAAACTTTTAAATAATTTAAAAGAAACAGGTATAACGATGGAGCCAGATTTAAAAAGTGGTACAAAGAGCTCCATTAACCAGCAACGGGACAAAAGCATCCAGCCGAGGGAGGTCGGCAAGTGGCTCTCTAGTCAGGAAAGGAAGAGTCTGGAGAAGGGTGGACGAGGCAGGAAAGGTTCCGTGGAGAAATGTGGACTTGAGATAAGGCTCCATGTTGACGGGACCTTGGGTGTACCCCTGGGGACCTGCTCCTGCTTCGTCTCTGTGCCGGCAGGACTGGTCTAATAAATTTGAAGAGAAACAGGCCTTGGCTTTCTGGGAGCCCCTGAGGCCCCAGGAACTGAGGAGCTCAGAGCAGGAGGTAGGTGATCTTGGAGAGCTCCTTTTTGGAGCAAGAGCAGGGATTGTGGGGATGCCCTCACTCCCAAGTCTTCTTGTCTTTCCCTGAGAAATCTGACTCAGTCGTTCTTGGTGGGGCCTGGGAATCTGAGTTTAAATGAGACTACGATTTCTCCTGACAATTAACCAAGCTTGGGAAACCCCGTACTCATTCAGACCGCCAGCCTGCTCCAAAGACCTGGGGGTGGGTGACTCAACACAGCCTGGCCCTCGGGTTCTGACCAACCCTCCCTCTCCCTCCCACTTCTTTATATTCTCCTTCATTCTTGTCCCTCTGCCCCATCACTCACTGCTCACAGTCCCTGCCCTGGAGGAAGCCACACAAGGTCCAGCCTACCTAATCAGGGAGACAGACACAGACGGAGGTAAATGTTCCGGTTGTGGTCTGCTCCAGGGAGGGGCAGGCTTCTGCGGGATTCAGGAAGTCTCTGGAATGGGCAGTTGGGAGCTGGCGGGATGGAAAGGAGTTTGGCAGGTGGGGTGAGTAGGGAGGGCCGCCTGGGCAGACAGGACCATGTGTGATCAAACAACCTAGAGAAAGACAAGACAGGGCTGGGTTCCTCTTACTGTCTGTAGTCTTTTTTGTTTAGATATCGTTTACACAGAGTGAATTAACAAATATTTCTGGCCATTATTTCTTCAGAAGCTTTTCTGTTCCCCCTGACCCTCTTTTGCCTAGAGCTCCAACTGCACATTTGTTAGGCTTCCTGATTTTGTCCCAGAGATCACCGGGACTCTGCTATTTGTTCTCCAGTTTGCCCCCTGCAGTTTAGACAGTTCCTATTGCTATGTTTTCCAGCTTGCTCATGTTTTCTTCTATAACTTTTCTCTTAAGCCTAGCCAGTGAGTTTTTCATTTTGGATACTGAATTTTTCATGTCTGAAAGTTTGATTTCATATTTTTTTATAGTTTTGATATTTCTCACATTACGTTGAAGTTCTCTTTATGTAAGCATATTTTAAGTAGCTGTTTAAAAAGTCCTTGTCTGTTAATTTCATAATCCCAGTTATGTCTGGGTCTGTTCCTAGTGACTGATTCTTCCTTCTGGTCATGGGTCATATTTTTCTATTTCTTAGAACATCTAGCAGTTTTTGATAGGATGCTGGTCACTGTGATATCACGATTTCGGGGCAGGGGGTCTGGATTGTGTTATCTTCCTTTACAGCGTGCTGGCATCTGTTTTGGCAGCCAACTAAATTACTTGCAGACTGCTTATCCTGTCAAGGCATGTTTTCAAGCCTTGTTGGAATATCTAGAGCAGCTTTAAACCAAAGTCAGTTTAGCTCTGATGTCAAGATGCAACAAGCAGGGTCTCTACTGAAGGCCCCAGACGTTCAGCGAGGCCTCTTCACTCTAGCTGATCATAATCTAGCATCTCCCCTCTCTCCGTGCTATGTGATCTCTGGGAATTGTTCCACTTACTTCCTGCAGTTTTTTGTTTCGGTTTTGGGGCTTTTGGAGTTGTTTTTTTGTTTGTTTGTTTGTTGTTTTGGGGGTTTTTTGGTTGGGGGAACCCTCCTTGTCTCCTCCCCATCCCCTCTGTTTACTGTCTGTTCTTTATTTCCATGTCTCTGGTTATATTTTTCTTGCTTGTTTATTTTGTTGATTAGGTTCCACTTATAGGTGTGATCAAATGGTATCTGTCTTTCACCACCTGGCTTATTTCATTTAGCATAATGCTCTCCAGTTCCATCTATGCTGTCGTGAAGGGTAGTAGCTCCTTCTTTCTTTCTGCTGTATAGTATTCCATTGTGTAAATGTACCACAGTTTTTTGGTCCACTCATTTACTGATGGACACTTGGGTTGCTTCCAATACTTGGCTATTGTAAATTGTGCTGCTATGAACATTGGGGTGCATAAGCTCTTTCGAACTTGTGTTTCAGGATTCTTAGGGTATAATCCCAGCAGTACAATTGCCGGGTCAAAAGGCAGCTCCATTTTTAGTTTTTTGAGGAAATTCCCAACTGTTTCCCACACTGGCTGCGCCAGTCTGCATTTCCACCAACAGTGAGCTAGGGTTCCCTTCTCTTCACAACCTCACCAGCACTTGTTGTTTGTTGATTTGTTTGTGATGACCATTCTGACCAGGGTGAAGTGGTAACTCATTGTGGTTTTAATTTCCATCTCTCTGATGGCTAGTGATGCTGAGCATCCTTTCACATGTCTCTGGGCCCTGTGTATGTCCTCCTTGGAGAAGTGTCTGTTCAGGGCCTTTGCCCATTTTTTAATTGGATTGTTTGCCCTCCTAAAGTGGAGTCATGTGAGTTCTTTATATGTTTTGGAGATCAAACTTTTGTCCAAGGCATCACTGGCAAATATATTTTCCCATGTGGTTGGCTCCCTTTTCATTTTGATGATGTGATGATGTTTGCTTTAGCCATTCAGAAGCTTCTGATTTTGACGAAGTCCCATTTGTTTATTTTTCCCTTTATGTGCCTTGCTCTAGGGGACACATCAGTGAAGATATTGCTGCGTAGAATATTTGAGATTTTCCTGCCTATGTTCTCCTCCGGAACTTTTATGGCATCGCAACTTATATTTAAGTCTTTTATCCATCTCAAGTTTATTTTTGTATATGGTATAAGTTGGTGGTCAAGTTTCATTTCTTTGCATGTAGCTGTCCAAAACTCCACACGCCATTAGTTGAAGAAGCTATTTTTACTCTATTTTATGCTTCTGTCCCCTTTGTAAAATATTAACTGAACATAGAGACATGGGTTTATTTCTGGGCTCTCTATTCTGTTTCATTGGTCTATATGTCTGTTCTTATTTATGCCAGTACCAGACTGTTTTGATTATAGTGGCCTTGTAATATAGTTTGATGTCAGGTATTGTGATCCCTTCTACTTTGTTCTTTTTTCTCAAAATTGATGCGTCTATTCGGGGTCATTTATGGTTCCATATAAATTTTTGAAATATTTTTTCTATGTGTGAATTATGCCATTGGTATTTTAATACGGATTGTGTTGAATCTATAAGTTGCTTTGGGTAATATGGACATTTTGATGATGTTAATTCTTCCAATCCATGAACACAGTATATGCTTCCATTTATTTGTGTCTTCCTTAATTTCTTTTTTCAGTGTTGTGTAGTTTTCTGAGTACAGGTCTTTTACCTCCTTCATTAGGTTTATTCCTAGGTACTTTGTTTTTCTTGTTGCTATAGCAAATGGGATTTTTTTCCTGATTTCTGCTCCTGATATTTCATTGTTGGTGTACAAAAATGCCTTCAACTTCTGAATATTGACTCTGTATCCCGCTCTTTTGCCGCATTCACTAATTAGGTCAAGTAGTTTTTTGGTGGAGTCTATAGGGTTTTTTATGTACACTATCATGTCATCTGCAAACAATGACAGTTTTACTTCCTCCGTTCCAGTTTGGATGCCTTTTTTGTCTTTTTCTTGTCTGATTGCTGTGGCTAGGACTTCCAAAACTTTTGTGTTTAAAAGTCCAACATCAGTCACTTTTGTCTTGGCCAAAAGTATAAGTCAACTCAAACTCTATATAGGTATATACCTGTATAACTATCACCTAATTAACCCTAAAAGACACCAAAAGAGTCTCTTGTGCTCATTTCCAGTCAGTATCAACCTTCAGAGGTAAACTGCTCATTTATATTTCCATTCATTAATTTATTCATTCATTTATTCACTCGCCCATCAAACACTTCCTGAGACGTTTAGCATTGGCCTTACAGCGATGTACAGGGAGAACAAGACAGGCAACTACCCTGATGTGTTCAATTTTCAGCCACACAAATAAATGTCAGATTATGACAGAGATAAATGTTTCACTAAGAGGTTAATGGTGCTATAAAAAAAGCATGCAATAGAAGGAATTTTCCTAATCTGGGTAGTCAAAGGGAACTTCTTTGAGGAACTGGCATGAGCTAGGTAGGGCCTAACAATAAATAAAAAATCAATCAGGGGAGAAAGTTTGATGAGGGGGATGGGAAGAATACGCCCAAGAGCAGAGAACAGCAAACATCCCATGCGAGGATCACAGACATGGGCCGAACAGCTGGACACAGCCGTCCACAGCAAGGACCTCTGGGCTGGATGCTGAGCGAGAGGCACCAACCGAGGCCAGACAACGCAGGTTCAGTGAAAGATTTCATCGCCTGCTCTAGGGAATGCGAGACTATTGGAACACTTTAAAATAGTTAAGTGCTGACAAAGTAGGTTGGGAAATAAGGAAGGAGGAGGCCCAAGGCTGAGTCCTAGGTTGGAATAACTAGGTGAGTGGCGCTGTCATGGGTGGAGATATTGAAAGAGGTTTCAGTTGTCACTTTTTTGGGAGATGGTGTTTGGGTAAGAGTCTGAGTTCCATCTGGGTGATTCTGAGCTTAAGGTGTTGGCAACATCAGGAGGAGGTACCAGGTAGGCGGAGAGATATATGGAGTTCAGAGGGAAAGCCTGGGCTGGATGTGGAAAATAAGCGATTTGCATTTTTTTAGTAACAGAGCAGTGGGTGGTGCGGGATGAGACGGGCTGATGAGAGAGGAGCGATTAGCGTGAGGAGAGAGCTGCGGAGCGCCGGGTGCTGGGGCCTGGAGGGCAGGGGAGGAGACACCAGTGAAGGTGACTGGGAGGAGGAGCAGAGGTGGGGGAGAAACACGGAGAGCGCAGCGTCGAAGAGCCAACGGGGGCAGGAGAAGAAGCTGAGTGCCGTCTCTTGGGGCAAGTGCTACTGAAAAGCCAGGTAAGACGACGGCCTACACGTGTTCATGGGCTGGTTGCATTTCTGTGGACCCAGGACCCAGAACCCAGACCAGGGTGGGCCAGGGAGGGCGTGGGAGGTGAGGCCACAGAAACCATGACTACGCAGCTCGCGGAGACTCGGCCTGTGATGGAGAGGAGGAAGAAGGGTCGCAGCTAGAAGGGAATGAGACTTTTGTTGCACCATTGGTGGTCTGTTTGTCTTCATGGGCAAGACTTGAATGTCTTCAACAGCCAATGGTGAGAATCCAGTTAGGAGGGAGCATTTAAATACAGAAGGGAACGGTGTAAAGGTCGGAGATGGAGACAAAGGATGCTTTCTCAAGTTCTGGAAGGAGGATCAACCCTAGAAAGAGGGGCAGCGTGGAAGAGCGGGGGAGGGGAGGAGAGCTAGGGAAAGTAGGGCTGTCTCTGGTGGAGGAGGCTGGGGCGGTTCCTTTTTTGAGGGACTCCCTTTAGTGGGAGGTAAGAGACAAGGTGATCTGGGGGTTGTGTCTGTGTGCGCGCATATGTGGCAGGATGATGTGTCCGTCATAACAAAATGGAAAAAGCTGAGATATTCCCAACAGTCTGTGGGGCAGTGAGTTGGTCAGTGCTATGGTAACAGGCAAATAAAGACTGGTGATTGGGAAGGCGTAACGGACCAGACTGCCCACCTCAGGGGCCTTGTTGAAAATGTTTGTCACAGAGGCCGAGGCCCCAAGGAGTACAGGGGTTTGGAATGAAACAAAGCCTTTTGACACTCAGGCTGGATAAGGTGGCAGATGAAAACAGGGGAGGGTTGGTGGACTGAGAGAAATGCAACCTTTCCAGGAAACTGGAACAGTTGGTGCCCGAGGATGAAGCCAGTGATGTAAGTTGGGGCCCAATGGCAAGGACGCCCAGGGGCTTGGGCGTCCCCCACAAGGTCAACGGAGAGCCACTGAGGAATCCGAGTGGCGAGTGACACGTGAGATTTGTATCTAGAAAGCTCGCCCTGTCTACAGGGTAGACTGGTGACTACATGAGTGAGGAACTGAGCAGGTGGGAGACAATGGAAGGTGGAATGAAGGCCGTGGCAGCTGGGACAGAGGGACCCAGACAAGGGCAGCCACAGGGGGGCAGGGGGACAAACCGCCCCTGTCTCCCCGATCGACAGAGTTCACTGGCGGGAGTCTTGCACCCACTCTGACTGCAGTCATGACACAGCAGGGAGGGGGCCCTTGTAGGACTGGGTGAGGGACTGGCGGGAGGCAGAAGGGGCAGCCAGGGGAGGTAAGGAGTTTGGAATGAAGAGAGGTCAAGTATGGAAGGAGGTTGGATGGGAGGTGACTGAAGATCTGCAGTGTAAGAACCTACCCCTGGAGGTCCATGGCAGTAGAGCCCAGACTGTCAAGGAAGGAAGCCCTTTAAGGCCACATCCCTGAGGCCCAGAGAGAATCTGCACCTTGCCTTAGATCACACGGAGGCCAGACCACGATAGGAGTGGGCCATTTACTAGCTGACTCCCTGAGGGGCAACGGGTTCAGGCAGGTCCTTCCCCACAGCCCAGGCTCCCCACACAAGAGGATTTGGGGTATGGAGGCAGGTGTCCTCTAGCAAGGTCATGTCTAATGATGGGGAGGGGGACCCTCTGGGAGTCAGAGCTGGTGTTAGCAGGTGCCCCTCGGAGCCCCCACCCACAGCCACACCTCCACGGGGAAGGGCACAAACCCCTGGTGCTCTGAGCCTGGCCGTGACTCCTCTCCCCGAGGGCAAGGCTGCCCTTTCCTTCCTTCAACCTCGTCCCTTCTCACACAGGGACATGCCTGTCCCTTCACCCCACTCCCATGCCCACTGTGAGCCAGATGCCATGCTGGGCATTATACAGAATGTCTTACTTTTTCCTCAGACCACCATCTTCCACAGGCGGGGAAAGTGAGACTCGGGAAGGAGACCCAATGCAAGGAGGATTGCACAAGGCTGCATCCTTTAAACATAATTTATTGCTCTGAGGTTGGGAAAAAACAAATGGTCTCGCTTAGGCTCTGACTTCTGGTTGGCTGTCAAGATCAAGTGCGGCGATCAGTCATTACTACCCACATTAGCACAGCAGGCCCCCAGCCCATCACAGGGTGTCCTGCAGACCCCACATTCCCATATGGCTTTCCGAAGACCCCAGCCAGCTGCAGAGTTCATCAAATAGGAGGCACTCAGGGTTTTCATGCCACGTTCTTCCCTCCTTTGTTTCCTCTCACCCTGGGTCAGGCCCCGGGTGTAAACGCTCTTCCAGCTCAGGTAAGTGCACCAGCGTCTGTTGAGCTCCTCTGTGGTGCACTGTCTGTTGGAGGTGGGTAGAGCAATGAATGACACCTGTAGCTCCCCAAACGGTCCTTGACAGTTCCTTTCGGATCGAGGCTGGCCTCCGCACCAGCCCCTCTGTGGGTCCCACGGCCCGGAACCAGGTCTGTTCGTGTCGGCACGAGGTCTCTGATTCTGCAGCCTGTCTCTCACCACTCCCTGTCTCCTTTTCCTCCAGCCTCTCTGGGGCTGGGATTCCGTTCCCTGGAACCTGCTCACTGTCCTGCTTGTCCCCATTCTGTTGCTAATGCTGTGGGGCGTTGTAAAGTCTCTGATTCGGGTCCCGAACCCTCACCTTACCTCTGCTCAATGGTTCTTTCCTCTCTTGCAGACTTACTCCGTTCCAAAATGGCATCTTCCTCTCATCAAGTTTTCTTAGTTGTTAGCCTCTGTGTTTTGATCTATTGCGTGTCCCCGTCCAGTCTCCCCGGCAAAGGATCCCTCTGCCCGTACTCCACAAAGGATATCCCTGCCTCCCAGGTGTCTTCCAGCAGCACTAACTTCGCCTTCCGACTATACCAGAGGCTGGTTTCGAAGACCCCAAGCCAGAACATCTTCTTCTCCCCCATAAGTGTCTCTGCCTCTCTGGCCGTGCTCGCCCTTGGGGCCCGCACAGCCACCAAGACCCAAATCCTTCAGAGCATGGGGTTCAACCTCACACACACTGCAGAGGCCGCCATTCAGCAGGGCTTCCAGACTCTGGTCCACTCACTCCGAGTCCCCAGCAAAAACCTGGACTTGAGAATGGGGAATGTCCTCTTCATCAAAAAGGAGCTGCAGCTACAGACAAATTTCCTGAATGACGTCAAGAGGCTCTATGAGTCGGAAGTCTTTTCTACAGATTTCTCCAACACCTCCACTGCCCGGAAGAGGATCAACAGCTACGTGGAGAAGGAGACCAAAGGAAAGGTTGTAGACTTAATTCAAGCCCTTGAACCCCAGACAGCCATGGTTCTGGTGAACTACATTTTCTTTAAAGGTAAAGCTCTGAGAGATTGACTTTGATTTTAACCTTCTGTCCCTCCCACCCACAGTCAAATAAGGAAGCCAGACAAACCCTGGTCAGCGGGGTGGAACGGTGGGAAGGCCCGAGTTCTAAGTGGCCAAGTTCTAACTAGCTTTGTAACGAGCGGGTGCCTGGCCGTGGCTGTCTTGTGTTCCTTCTCTTAGCTGCAGCTTATCAATTACAATGGGGGCTCATTCAATTTTGCCCTTTACAGCCTGATTATGCGTCCTGAGGGGCTAACACGGGGCTCGGTGGGCAGCCCGTGGGACAAAAAATTTTTCTAGAAATGAGTTTGGGTGAAAGGACCTTATCTCTTGCCACTAGTAGCTGCCCCACTGCCCCCTGAAGGTTTTGAAAAGGGATACAGAGCTCCCTGATAACCCAGGTTAAGAAACAGACTAACAGTTGTCAGAGGCGAGGGGTTGGGGACTGGATGAAAAAGGTGAAAGGTTTGAGAAGTCCAGATTGGTAGTCACAGAACAGCCATGGGGATGTAAAGTACAGGGAATATTGTTAATAATATCTTAATAATTATGACGGCGCCAGGTGGGTGCTGGAAATATCAGGGGGACACTTTATAAAGTACATCATTGTCCAACCACTATGCTGTACACCTGAAACTAATCCAGAATAATACTGAATGTAAACAGTAATTTAAAAATTAAAAAAAGAAGCAAATTCAAAGGTGAGAACACTTTCATAGGTGTCAAAGTGCAGACAGGCCAGTGTAACTGTCATTCACATCACCCATAGGTCTGTCTAGAGCTTCACAGTTTACAAAAACGCTGTGTTGCACTGATTGAGTTTAAGCTTTGAAGTTGGACAACCCTTTTTGAATTCCACCTCTGCCTTGACTTGCCGCATGATTCTAAGCGTGTTGCTTTAAAAATTCAACATGTATTGAGTGCCTAATGTGAGCCAGTCTTATGGTAATTGGATGGATGATAAAGCCACCTTCACAGGGATGAGCTTATGGTTAAAGTTCCAGACAGTTACCATAGACACTAGTGTGTCATCCCTCCCTCTCTCCTTCCCTTCCTTTCTCCCTCCTTTCATGCAGCCATCTACCCATTTATCCATCCATTCTGCAAGGTTGGAGGAGAGGGAAAAATAATAAATATGCTTTGAGTTCCTACTAAGCTTCTTGTACTTAATATATGTTGTTCCATTTAGCTTAATTTTACTGAGATATAATTCATAAACCATAAAATTCACCATTTTAAAGTATACAGTTCAGTGGGTTTTGGTTTTGGGTTTTAGTTGCTCCATTTCACATACACAAAGTTGTGTAAATGTCCCTACTATGTAATTCCAAAACATTTTTATCATCTCAAGAAGAAACCCACTAACCATTAGCAGTCACCCGTTGTTCCTGCTCTTTCCCCGGCAACAAGTCATCTACTTTCTGCCTCTACAGACTTGTCCGTTCTGGACATTTCATATAAATAGAATCACATGATATGTGCCAGTCTTTCTGTAATCATCGTTTTCAATTCCTTACACCAAGGAGCATGATTGCAGGATTGTGTGGCATGAATAGGTTTGGTTCTGAAAGAAACCACCAAACTCTTCCACAGTGACTGTACAGTTTTGCATTCCCAGTTGAGGGAGAGTTCCAGTTGCTCCACATCCTTGCCAACATTTGGTGTTGTCAGCATTTCAGACTTTTGCCACTTGAATAGGTGTGCACTGGTATCTCATTGTTTTCATTTGCATTTCCCCAGTGGCATATGGTGCAGGATATCTTTTCATGTGTTTATTTGCCATCCGTATATCTTCTTTGATGAGGTGTCTGTCAAGGTCTTTCCATTTTTTTTAAATCCAGTTGTTTGTTTTCTATTGTTAAGTTTTAGGAATTCTTTGTATATTTTGTGTAACTGTTCTTTATCGGATGTGTGTTTTACAAATATTTTCTTGCTGTCTGTGGCTTGTGCTCTCATTCTCTTCACATTGTCTTTCTAGAGCAGGAGTTTTGAATTTTAATGAAGTTCAATCATTTCTATTATGTATTGTGCCCTTGGTACTCTCTCTAAATAGTTATTGCTGTGTCTTGGGTCACCTAGGTTTTCTCCTATTTTATCCTGCAGGTATTTTATAGTTGCATGTTTTACATTTAGGGCTATGAGCCATTTTGAGTTAATGTTTGAGAAGAGTGTAAGGTTTGTGTCTGGATTCATTATTTTGAATATGGTGTCAGTTATTCCAGCATCATTTGTTGAAAAGGCCATCTTTGCTCCTTTGTCAAAGACCACTTGACTATATTTATCTAGGTCCATCTCTGGGCTCGCTATCCTGTTTTAGTGATCTACTGGTCTATTTTTTAATCAACACCACACTCTCTTGATTATTGTAGCTTTATAGTAAGTCTTCACATTGGTTAGAGTCAGTCTGCCAACTTTGTTCTTCTCCTTCAATATTGTGTTACCTATTCTGGGTCTTTTGCACCTTGATATGAGCTTTAGAATCAGCTTGTTAATATGTACACTATAACTTGCTAGGATTTTGATTGAGATTTGATTAAATCTATAAATCAAGTTGGGAAGAATTGACATCTTAACAATATTGAGTCTTTCTATTCATGAACATAGAATATCTTTCCATTTATTTAGTTATTTGATTTTATTTATCAGAGTTTTGTAGTTTTCTTCTTATAGATATTATACATATTTTGTTAGATTTATACCTAAGTATTTCATTTTGGGGAGATAGTAAATTGTACTATTTTTAATATCAAATTCCATTTGTTCATTGCTGATATACATAAAAGTGATTGACTTTGTACAATATATTGATCTTGTATTCTGCAACCTTGCTATAATCACTTATTAGTTCCAGAAATTCTTTTGTTTATTCTTTTGAATTTTCTACACATACAATCATGTCATCTGTAAACAAAGACAGTTTTATTTCTTCTTTCACAATCTGTGTATATTTTATTTCCTTTTCTTGCCTTATTGCATTAGCTAGAACTCCCAGTACAGTGTTTAAAAGAAGCGGTGAGAAGGGACATCCTTGCATTGTACCTGACCATAGGGCGGAAGCTTAGAGTTTCTCACCATCAAGTGCCATGTCAGCTTTAATGATTTTTTTTTAATGAAATTCTTTATCAAATTGAGGGAGTTGTCTTCTGTCCACTTTATTGAAAGGTGTTGTTGTTGTTGTTTTATCATGAACGAGTGTTGGATTTAGTCAAATGCCATTTCTACATCTATTGATATGAATATGTAATTTTTCTTGCTTAGTTTATTTATGTGATTGATTACATTAATTGACTTTCAAATGTTGAACCAGCCTTGCAAACCTAGGGTAAACCCCATGTGGTCATAGTGTATAATTATTTCTATACACTGTCAGATTTGATTTGTTAATATTTTGTTGAGGATTTTTGCATCAATGTTCATGAGAAATATTGGTCTGTAGCTTTCTTACAATGTCCTTATCTGGTTTGGTGTTAGAGTGATGCAGGCCTCATGGAGTGCGTTAGGAAGTATCCTCACTGCTTCTTTCCATCTGGACCTGGAATTTTTTTTGCAACTGCCTCAGGCCGCTGCAAAAGTTATCACTGCCTGTAACTTCTTTTATTTTGGAAAGTTGTTAAATACTGTCAGTATCTTTAATAGATGTGGGCCTATTCACATTGTCTGCTACTTCTTATGTGAGTTTTGGCAAATTGTGTCTTTCAAGGGACTGGACCATCTCATCTAGGCTATCAACTTCGTGGGCATAGAGTTGTTCATAGCATTTCCTTATTTTCCTTTTAATGCCCATAGGGCCAATATTGGTGTTCCTTCTTTCATTTCTGATATTAATAGATTGGTTTTTTTCCTGTGTATGGTCCATACTTTGTTTCTTTTTATGCTAATTTTTTAATAGAAGCTGGGTTTTAACAGTAATGTAATGTGGCAGCTCTAAAAATCAGATTCTTTTCCCCTCCCAAAAGTTTGTTATTATTGCTTGTTGCAGTAGTTGTTTGTTTGGTGATGTTTCTGAACTAATTTTTAAAGTCTGTACTTTGTCATGTGTAACCATGACTGAGCAGAGATGTCTTAAAAGCCTGGGACAAATACATCTCCCAGTCTTTGCAGAGGGTCTCTGTGTGCATGGTGACGTGTGCCATCAACACTCACCAAGGCAGTTTCTAACTCCGATTCAGCATTCAGTTCCTGTTTGTGCAGAACTTCAAGGCCAGTCAGAGGTAAGAACATAGAGCCTTCTCGTATTTTTTTCAAATATGCATATACATTTCACATGTTGGCAGCATCTAAATGCCCAGGGTATACTGGGACTTTCCAAAGTCTCTATGGACATCTTTTTCCTCAGCTTTTCCATTTAAATTTTTTGATTAGTCCATCATTTGACCCGTCTGTTATCCTCATCCAGGCAACCATGAAGCTAAAACACTTGCTTATAATTGTTCCAACCAAATACTCCCTGACCTGGGGGAGTAATGCTTTTAGCACTGAGTGAGCTCCAATCAACCTTGTAAGTGGGGTCTTTCAGGAGACTGTCAGACAGGCCAAATAATTATAATTCTTTGGGAATGAGGCTTTGAAATTTCTTCAGATCTGCTCCTCTTCCTCTGCTATTGGGAATACAGTCCGCTATTTTTCGGAGCTACTGCTGAGCTAGAAAGTAGGGGGTGAGGTTAACACAAAGTTAAAATGCCACCGAGTTGACTGTTCTCATCGAGATTCGGCCTTTTCTCTTGAATAGACTCTTCCCAGGCTGCTGCAAGCTTTTAGTCAATTTCCAGTGTTCTGAAAAAGCTGATTCTGGCTATTTCTGCCAGGGTTTGGGGGTTTTTTTGTTTTGTTTTGTTTTTTGCTTGTTTTTGCCTTTATAAAAGGGTAGATATGCAGAGGTCCTCGTTCTGTCATCTTTGCAGATGCCACCGCCACCCTCACCCCCAGCCTGTCCCGTTAAGCTTTTTGGTTAGGTGATTGTTAGCTACCTCCTCGGGCAGCCGCAAAACTTATCAGTGCCTGTAACTCTTTGGACTAATTTCTGCCAAGGAAATGGCTTTCTGCCTTGGTTGGGCTCCCAGTCCGGTCAAATACAGACAGCTTGGCAGGTGATGCCTTCCAGGGACACACAAGACAGCTCAAAGCATGACAGTTCTTCCAGACTGAGTCTTTGAAAAGGCCCCCGCCCCATTTTTCCCCTTCAGGGCTCTCAGGTTGCTGGATTTCACTGCAAAAGCATCCTCTTACTATTCAAGGTTTCCGCAGAGCTGGGGCTGGGGGAGCGGAACTAGGGCACGTTGAAATACCACAAGGCTGACTGTTCTTACCAAAATTTAGCTGTTTTCCTTTAATAAACTGTTTTCTACTTTGCTGAAAACATTTGGTTAATTTCTAGAGTTCTGAAAAAGTTAATTTCAACCATTGTTGGCGGTTTTCTCATTTTTAGGGTAGAGGGAATGTTCAGGGGTCCTTACTTTATCACTTTTGCTGTCGCTACCTCCCCGATTGCACTGTGACATAAAGACCTCTCTTCTCTCTTTGTGCCAGCCAAGTGGCAGAAGCCCTTTAACCCCCTGTACACAAGTCAAAGATACCCATTCTTGGTGGGCAAGACCACGGTGAAGGTCCCCATGATGCACCAGGTGGAGCAATTTGCCTTCGTGGTGGACCGGGAGCTGGACTGCTCTGTGGTACAGATGGACTACAGCGGAGATGCGACAGCCTTCTTTGTCCTCCCCGGCCAGGGCAAGATGAGGCAGCTGGAACAGGCCTTGTCATCCAGGACACTGAGGAAGTGGAGCCACTCGCTCCAGAAGAGGTGGGCACCTGTGTCAATTGGCTGGGGCCTGAGGCCAGTGATGGCGTACACCCAAGGGCGGGGGGAGACCGTCTCCTGGCATTGTGGGCATCGTCTAGGAGAAAAAGGCAGGTTCGGGGGTAACTGTGATTCAAGGAAGACAAAGGTCCATGCCCAGGGGAGGCAGGCAGAGGGGCCCTATAAAGAGACAGAGCCCCGAGAAGATGAAGATGGCCAGGACAGCACGAAGCAGGGAAGGGACAGCTGTCCCTTGTGCTAGGTATCCCAGAAGTCCATCGATGAAGTGTCCATCCGACACTTTCGTGCATTCATTTCTGTAACTCATTAAGTGCATGACCTTGGGCAAAGCACTAAAACTAAGCTTTCTCATCACTAAAATGGAGATAACATTCATGAATGTGCCTGAGACAAGGCCTGGCACATAGCAAACACTCAGTAATGTGGGCTGTTCCCTCTTGGCTCAGGGAAACCATTGCCAGGGAGGAAAAAAATGTGCCAAACTCCAGGCCTGTGCTATCTAGCATGGCAGTCACCAGCCACATAGGGCTATTTTAATTAAAATTAATTAAAATTAAATAAAATGAGAAGTGCCGTTCCTTGTTGGCTCTAGGCACATTTGAGTTGCTCAGTAACCATGTGTGGACTTTGCTGCTCTCAGAGATTAGCAGGGTTTGTCTCAAGTAGAGGGGTGGGTGGCACTGTGGTCCGGGGGTGGCAGGCTTGCTTCTGTCACCATCCAACACGCCCCAGTGGTCTCTGCCAGAGGCTCCCTCGCCGAGCCCCCTTCTCTGCTCTGTCCCCTGCTTCATGAGGGGGCCTATTTTTCATCTCATACTTCCTCAGGGCTGAACTCTCACACCCAGTGGGCTTACTTCCAGGGCAAGCTGGGTTGGTTGTCTGGGATGCGTTCACCTTTAAGCAGTAACCAGCAGTGCCTAGTGAGAGAAAAGTCTACTGAAATGCCACCTAGAAACAGAGATGGGGACACAGATCCCGTGACTTCACCCTTTCCTTTCCCCTTCTCCACAGGTGGATAGAGGTGTTCATTCCAAAGTTCTCCATTTCTACCTCCTACGACCTGGAAACCATTCTCCCGAAGATGGGCATCCGGGACGCCTTTGACAAAAATGCCGATTTTTCTGGAATCACAAAGAGAGACTTCCTGCAAGTTTCCAAAGTGAGTGGGTTGATGAGACTATTGGCCTGACAGCCTGAGTTGGAAGGGCCCGTGGAAACTAACTGATCGAGCACTCTCATTTCACTGATAAGAAAACGGCGTCCCCAGGAGGTGCAGTGACATCTCCATGGCAGAAATAGTGCCAGATTGCAGGGCTGCCAGGCCTGATGCTCTGTGGCCATCGTGCCTCTGATGGATTAACGGCACCCTTTCTCCCTCTTCCAACAAGTGTTCCTGAGGTGCACCTGCAGTTCTGAGAATCAGGCGCTGGCCCGCACCTGCTGCCGGCAGGCAGGTGCTCTCCTGGCCATCGACCTCACCTCCCAGGGCCCAGTCCTCACACTGAGGTCATCGCATGGCTGCTTGTGGGCCATTCGTACCCTGGGGATGTGTTGTGTTTGGCCTGCAGTGTTTTAAAAAAAAAAAAAAAAGAGAGGAAAAGGAAAACAGGAAAAGAGAGAGCTGACTTCTAAAATGTAGGATATTGGACCTAAAAATTTAGATTTCTGATTAGTGAGTCCAAATCTCTGCCCATTGACTGGGGCTGGACTATGAGCACCCCTTTCAGACAGAGGCTACCCTTGGGGTTCCCCGTGGACCCCATGCTCTTACGGAGAGGTCTTCTTGTCTCATTGGGGTTACCTGTCCTGCCCCTGTCTGCATATAGTTTTCTTATCCCTGACCGAAAATTTATTTCAGTAACAGATGATAATGGTCAGAGGTGGTCCTGGGCCGCGGAAGGGGACCTTTGTCCCTGGTGTCAGGGCAGGATGCAGGGAGATCCCACAAGCATAGAGTGAGCTCCGGGAGCCTTTCCCCATCATGTGCTCACGTGCACTCGTGGAAGAGAATGGCAGTAATCGCCGAGGGATCCCAGGTGCCCGAAGCTTAGCAGCACATGGATCCCGGGTGAAGAATTTCTTGTCTAGAAGAACGAGTAGGGATGCAAGATTCAGTAACACCTAACCTGTGTCTCCCATGCAACAACTGTAGCCACTACTCTGGTACCCATGCTTCGTATGATCTCCTTTAATTCATCAAATAACCCCATGGGATACATGCAATTATTATCAGACTTTTTCTGATTTGGAAAGTGAAGCACGTGGCACCTAAATAACTTTTGCAACAATAAGTGGCAGAGCTGGGACTCAAACCTAGGTCTCTCTGGGCTGTATTTGTAACCATTCAACTCCGTGCTTAAGGGCCAACTGCCCAGTAGCAGCAACTGCAGCTGCAGCTGAACAAATCTCATGCCAGGTGCGTAGTGGAATCTTGAAGCCTCTCAAGGTTGCAGTGGGCAGGGGGTGGGGGGCGGAATCCCCATTCCCAGGCAAAACACCAACACTCAACTTTTAAAAAGTGTTGATGTTGTTTTTCCCTTGGCAGGCCGCCCACAAGGCTGTGCTGGACATCAGGGAGGAGGGTACTGAGGCCGCAGCGGCCACCGCCACCAAGCTCACCATCCGGTCCAAGGAAGGCTCCTCTCACTCCATCTGCTTCAATAGGTCCTTCCTGCTGCTGATTGTCAACAAAGCCACGGGGACGGTGCTCTTCCTGGGGAAAGTGGAAAATCCCACTAAGTTCTAGGTGGGAAAAGGCCCGTGGACTGATGTGACGTTAACAGTGCATAGGAAATAAACTGCATGTCCCTCCCATTCTGAGGGTCCCCCTGACCCCAGCAGAGCTGCGTTGCCGCCCAGATGCCACTTTTGAGGCTCAGTCATCAAAAGGCAGCAGAGATGCAGGTCACAAACCAAAACCCATGGGCCCGGCCTGCCACAAACCTCCCAGGCTTCATAGGTTGTGTCTGGGTCGGCCTATTTCCATTCCTTATCGCCTCTGGCAGTGGCCGTATACAGGCCAGTTACCTTTATTGCAAAATGCCAGTGATAAATTTAATAAACCTAAAATGTGCATTGGGCCAGCAACAGTGCTCCCCCATGCCTCCGGGGTCCTAATTTGAAAATGGTCTATTGGTTAACTCGCAGTGGCCAAGTTGTCATTATATGACATTTTAGTGTGTTATTTATATGACATTTTGTTGATCGAATCTGTCCATTCATTCGACAAAACATACTGAGCATTTAACGTGCTAGGAATGAATCAGACAGACAAGGTCCCCCCAGTTTTTGGACCTAGGGGTGTGCTAGACCACCACAAAAATAAAACCAAACATATAAACAAACATGGCTTCCACAGGTTATGGTAAATGCCATTAAGGCATGAAATAGGATGATTAGAAAGAGGGCAACTGGGTGGTGACGGGGTGTCTCTGTGAGCACAAAGGCCAAGCCAGGAACCTCCAGAGACAGAAAGAGGCCACCCTGGCTGCAATGGTAGAGCCAAGGTCAGGCCCTGTAAGCTGCTGTTGGCCAAGGAAAGAAGCCTGGGTCCGGTGGGAGGTGCCCTGAAGCCCGCCGAGTTTCTCAAATGCACGGGTTGTGAAGACCTTTCTGGGCACGTGCGTCGGTTTTCCATCCAGACCGGTCAAGGCCGGCTGCCTTCTTGGCTCGGACACTGTGGTGTGTGCACACAGCCCTCTGGGTGCTCAGCCTCCTCCCTGCTGCTTTGCAGCGACAACGGCCTGGCCCCCTCACTCTGATTCCTCAGAGCCGCGCGTGGTACACTGGGCTACAGGGTTCCAAGCAAAGGCTTCTGGGCCACCCTTCCCCCTGCCCCGCCCCTGCCGCACGGGCTGCTCTGGCTCCTTCCACGTCACCCTTCATTGTCAAGGGTAACTCCTGCAGCCTCCACTGGGGCCCCCACTCCCACCAGATCCAGAGACTCCTTTTCTGGGGGAGGCGCCTCACGTTGGCTTTCTCGAGCTCTTTCACACAGAAAGGAAGAAGAGAGAAGGGAGTTATGCTACAGGGCTGGAGAAGCCACAGGGCAGTACCCACAGTCCCGCCTCGCTCACACGCAGGAGACCGGAGACTCAAAGAGCGAGAACAGCTCACGCAGGGCAGAGTGAGAGCCGGGCAGTGCCCAGACGCAGGGGCCGCGATGCCGTCTGGGCCAAACCTCGCTCTGTGTCCGGCACTTTGCCCTCGGTCACACCATGCTGGTCACAGTGTCTCTGTCGACAGGATCATAAATGATTTTTATGATTTTTATCCTTCATGGTCACCAGGTGGGAAGGGAGTGGGAGATGGGAAAAAAGCCAAGGGGAATTAAGAAGTACAACCTGCCAGCTATGAAGTTATTACTCAGGAGGGTGTAATGTACAGCATAGAGAATACAGTCAATAATAGTGTGATAACTCTGTACAACACCAAGTGGGCACTAGACTTATGGGGGGATCACTTTGTAAGGTACCTAAACGTCTAATCATATATGAACGTCATACACCTGAAACTATTGTATGCCGATGATAATTTAAAAACAAAAATAAATAAATTCATTTCTGTGTTTGGTACTGGAAAAGCACCCCCGTGCAGAAAACAGCCATCCCTTCCTCTCAGAAGCACCCTGGGTAAGACCTGGCTCCTGGAACATGACATGTGCCCCAGTGGAAAGTGGCCCACAGGTGACAGAAAAGGGATGGCAGGGGTAAAGAACAGCTAAAGCTACTTTCGTCACTCTCAGCACCTAGCTCCTTCTCACAGCTGTTGGACATCCCCAGTAGTTAGGAGTGGGTGAGGACTGTCACCTTTCCCCCCCACAACCTGGCCCCCAAGGGGCACATTGCGGTGCCTCCCAGTGCAGGGGCCTCCCTGGGCCCATTCAGACTCATACTGGCCTCGGGCACAAAAACATCATAAAAGACATTCTCAGTGAGGCCTCACCTCTCCCTTCTTTCAGACGGGCACCTCTTCTTTGCATTTGTTTTGAAATGTGCCCAGGGCATGCTTTGATCAGGTCTGGTAAGATGCCAGGCACAGAGGCAACTGCCTTTGAAAGACCTGCACCGAATGCTCACAGTTCCCAAGAGGAGAGAGTGTCACCCCACACAGAGCCACACGAGGAGGAGGGCAGGCTGAGGGAAGGCGTGGGCAGGAGCCTTTATCACTAGGTGGTGGGAGGGAGTTCGGTGGGCAGGTTGCCTCTGAGGCAGAAAGTGACACACAGAGGTCGAAACTTGAGATTGGAGGGTTTGTAATAGGATTTTCATGGGCCTGTGAAAATATAGCAATGGTGTAGATGTAAATAATTTTAGTCGTCAGTTCAACCCATGATTTCAAGAATCCAAATCACCAGTCACAGAATATCAAGAGCGCTTATCACGGAATGGCATGCCCGTTTCACTCAGGGCAGAGGCGACAATATTCTAAAGGCAGATCCAGCTAACTGTCTAATTAGAGCCAGGTGATAAAACCTCCCAAAAGCATCTAAACAAATAAACGAACAAAAAACAGGTTCAGAGTGCAGAATCCAGCACATCACGCGTGGGCTGCTCACACAGGACAGAGTTACCCACGCAATGTCTCCATCCAATCCATGCTTCTTACATGCCAGTCATTTCATCCTGGAAAATCGTTTTTGAATCGTGCCCTAGGCTCGTTTGTTCTGAGTCTCAGCCTAGGGTTCTAGGTCAACCTCATCTGGTTCTAGTTGGCCGGGGCCAGTGGCGGCCATGTCTGCAGTCTAGGCTTCCGGTCAGAATCTTTCTTCCTGATGCTAGTGACCCCTGCAGCGTCTGTGGCCAACGGGATTCCTCAGTTGTTAACTAACTGGCCTTGGGATGTAAGTAAGAACAAATACCACCTCTGTGCTCTCTGTGCTAGAGTATTTTTGAGGGCATCATAGACAGACCACCCAGGATACCCCGCAGCACCTTGATTTTCTAGGTGGGTGTTCCTTCTCCACCTGCCCAGTCACCTGTCCAGAGGATCTTTGTGTAGGCACTTAGGTAAACTGTGCACATACCGTGGACCAGACGCAGCACTGAGGCCGGGGGTTCAATAATAAAGAACGAATCCTGCCTAGTGGAGTTTACAATCGGGGCGGAAGAAGGGGAGATGTTACACGTATTGGGGTGGCCAAAAAGTCCATTATGTTTTTTCCATACGATGGTTCTAGTAGCGCTTAGTTGTCTTTAACTTCATTTGAAACAATTTTGTTAGATTGTATTGTGACAGCTGTCATATCACTGTGCATTTTTTAAAAAACTTATCAAAATTGATGCATCATTGTATAGCAATTTTAATATTGAAGATGGAAGAAGATACACAATATTTTCCGTGTATTATGCTTTATTATTTCAAGAAAGGTAAAAATGCAACCTGAGATGCAAAAAAAGATTTGTGTAGTGTATGGAGAAGGTGCTGTGACTGATCAAACATGTGGGTTGCAAAGTTTCTTAGTACTATTGATATTTTAGCCAAAGAATTCTTTGCTGTGGGGCTGTCTTAAGTGCTGGAAGATGTTTAGCAGCACCTCTGGCCTCTACCCACTAGAAGCCAATAGCGGTAGACAGCTGACAGACTCAAAATATCCCAAGCAATAAAGTTATTGGTGAAAAGGAAAAATGTGTCTTTAACGGAAACAACCTGAGGGACTTTTTGGCCGACTCAATGTGATGGTTCACTATGGCCCTTCAGCCCGTCACTAAATTTCAGGACAAGAATCTGAAGCTATTGCTGCAGATCGAAAGCATTCACTTGGGTACAAGCTCTGAGAATGGTGCCCCCCCAGGACAACACAGTCACCCCAACTAGTGTCACTGTCCCTTGGGGAATGGCGACCACCCATATGCCAAGGCAGGCAGAAGTTGCTCCTGGGGAGGTGGCATCGGGGACCTCACACACAGGACAGTTATGCAGCATGGAGGCATGAGGCAAAAGGGATAGGGTGCAAGAAAGAGGATTTCAGAAGGTGCCCAGTTCCAGCTCCCGGGTGCGGATGGAAGCCCAGCCCCGCCCTCCCTGAACCAGGTGAACTTCCCCACGATTCAGAGAATCTGTCTGGGCTTCACTTTCCTCTAACAACTCGTAAGCTCTGGGTCACTGGGCTGTCATGCGAGCGAACACACAGAAAGTGCTCAGGACAATGCCTTGCCAAACGTTTGGTACCTAGTGAATGCCACTCATTAACGTCATTGTCCTTATCATCAACTATAACAGAAATGGTTCAAAACAAGGATGATTTTTTTCTAGCTCTTTTCCCAGCTGGCAGTTGAGAAGAAAGAGGCCGGAAATGGTGAATCCCCGAAGCATCCCTCCCACTGTGTGGCCAACATCCTCTGCCCCACTCAGAGCTGGGAACCATCTGCAAACAGGGCCCCCCTTTTCTCCCTGGTGTGTGGCCGATCTCTGGCACCACTATTCATCCCTGCCCAGCAGATCCTACCCAAGATGTGTTTGGAGGCCTGGCTTTCAAATGAAACACTGGAGGGCATATTTATTAGCTGCAGCCCAAAAGTGAAGTCCTTCCCACAGCACATTCTACGGGTTCTGCCTGCGAAATGTACCACAAATGTGTTCACTGCTTGTTATCTCCTCAACTGTGTTCCTGGACCAGGACGCCACTGCCTCTTTCCTGAGTGGCACGCCCGAGCGGTCCAGTTGCTCTCTTTCCCTTTGAGCCTCCCTCCAATTCCTACTCCATTAAAAGGCCAGAAAAGTCTTCTTAAAACATAACGCAGATCACATCAATCCCCTGTCTGAAGCCCACCTGCCACTTCCTGTTGCACTCGGAATGCAAGGCAATCCCACCTGGCAGTGGGTGCCCGGAGCCCTCCGATCTCTGCGGTGCTACCCCATCTCTGCCCCTCCCACTCCTTAGGCCCCACCCAAGTTGACCTTCTCTTCTCCCTTCACTCCTTCCCTGCGTCCTCCTCTTTCCTGTCTTGCCCATGGTCTTCCTTCCCTTAGAATGTTCTTCTTCCCATTCTTTGCCAGATGGAACACCCTCTTCTTTAAGCCTCAGTCTAAATGCACCCCCTCCCCCAAAGAGGCCTCCCCTGGCCATGCACAGTAGGTCCTGCCAAGCTAGAGTTCAGCTCCTTACTGCGTCCTTCACAGTGGTCATCATACTTCGTAATCGTTTACATCGGTGGGTGGCTTTTCTCCCTGTATTCCCACCCACCCAAGGAAGTAAATCCCACGAGGACATGTCCCCTTCATTTTGTTCACTGCTATAGTATAGTACTGGCACATTTTACATGCTCAAGAAATGAGTAAATAAATGGATATCCCAAGAAAGGGGGAGACAAGAAGATGGTCATGTGCAGAGCGGTGTGTGTGGGGGTGGGGGTGGGGGTGGAGGCCGGGACTCGGGTGCTACCTGGTTGGCCATGACTTGCCTTGGACGCATGAGATCATGAGGTCTGATAGCATCAGGTCATTTGACAAGAGCGGTCAGACCCAAGGCCGTGGGCACAGCTGGAGGAGATCCTGGACAAACAGGTTGACCCAAGGATGATACCCAAGAGGTTGGACCTTGCCCGGGGACAGTAATTCAGTGCAGCGACCCAGAGCAGACTAGGCCAGAGGGTGAGATAAACCGTTCTGGTAGAGAGCCAAGGCTCGGCGCCGAAAGCGCAGGCAGGCTGGGAAGGAGATTGGAAGCCAAAGGCAGGGCACGCGTGAAGGCATGACCGTCAAGAGCCGCGCACGGAGCGCGTTAGATCTAAGAGCCAGGGCCTGGATGGGAGAGAACAGGACCAGAAATCCACCCAAAGTCCTGCTGTGGTGGGGTCTGGGACGGGACAAGGTGTTCTCTTTTCTGGGGACAATGTGGCCCTGAAGGAGCCCCATTTATCACCAGAGGAGTCACCTCATTTAACAAGAACAAACGCCAAAGAAACGGGCTGGCTGTGTGCATCAGCACTTACAGTGCGAGCCGCTCCGAGGGAGGTGGGGCCTGGGGACGGGCCACAGGAGAAGCCCGCAGAAGCAGCATGCGGACAAGCTAAGCTCAGAGAGCGGTTAGGAGGGACTGTTCTGGAAAAGCGGAGGAAGGGGTGTCAGCGGCATAGCTGGACGGAGGACAGCCTGGAGAGCGTCCGTGCGTACATCGCATCCAGGCAGCTCCACGGTGGCAGCAGGAGGGAAGGTGCTCACAGAGGAGGCCGGGGGCTGTGTGTCCCGTGGAGTAGAGGGCGTTCAGAAAGGGTAACAGGGCTCTAGTGACCCTCACGCTAAAAGACGCTCTCAGATAGTGTTCTGCCCTAACGTCCCAATGCTGAAGGGTGTCCACAGAGGACATTAGGGGCCTAGTGTCCTGCCTGCTACAGGGAGGTGGACCAAGCCCTGTGAAACAGGATCACCGGTGCATTAAGAAAAAGACTGAGAAGCAGCAGGCGCCCAGCTCCGTTCCGTCGACGCCGCAAAGGCCATCTGCCCAAGCGGCCGGGATGAGCCCTGCCGCTTCACGTGCCCGGCGCCGTCACGGAGGGCCAGGGCAGACGTTCTCCTGACTCTGGCAACGGAGTCGAAAGTAAGCTGAGCTGACATTCACGGGAAGTGTGTCAGAGCACATTTTATTGCCTTTGACACTGAGACTGGATGCACAGGTCAGGTATCTGTGAACCAAGGTCAACGGTGTCCACTCTACAAGCGGAGCCCAGCAGCCCCAAAGAGTGGTGCTCTGTCCTCTTTCCTACCACCAATGACATAATTTTATGTGTCAACTTGGCTGGGCCGTGGTGCCCACATGTGTGGCCAAATATTATTCTGGATCTTTCTGTGAGGGTGGTTTTGGAGGAGATTAACATTTAAATTGGTGGGTAAAGTTGATTGTCCTCCATAGAGTGGGTGGGCCTCATCTAATCAGTTGATCTCTTAATAGAACAAAGATCGACCTCCGGCAACAAAGGGGGCTTCTACCAGCAGATGGCCAGGTGGCCTTAGGCCTTGACCTGCAGCACCCCCTCTTCCTGATAGTCATCTTTCACAATCAGGAGAGGACCAATTCCATCAATCTCCCTCCCCCTCTCCCTCTCCTCTCTCTCTCCCTCTCCTCTCTCCCCCCACTTCCTCTCTCCCCTCTCTGCTTGCCCTGGGCCGGGCACTGCCCATGTACAATCACATTTAATTCCCACCAACACCCCGCAAAGTGGGCTCGATTCCAGCAGGGTCTGGAATAGAATCCAAAGCATGGGCCTCCCAGAGTGGTTTCTTCTCCCCCTGCCCTGTGCAGAGTTACTGCACAGAGCCAGACACTGTGTGTGCAAGCCAAGAATCAACTGATTCCTCTTAGGTGAGAAAGAAACTCTGGCCACAGACTTCAAGTCTCTGTTTATTCATACAACAAGCGTCTTTACAAAACACCCAGAAGGTTCTCAGCACTGTTTTGCACCCAAGGGCAGGGTCTCCAACATTGGTAGGCATAGCAGACCCCATCAATGGCTAGCCCAAATGTCCTTGGCCTTCACCTTTCCAGCACACACTGTTTGAGTCCCACCGCGAGCACCCATGGCTTCCGGCCTGGGGCTTCCTCGTGCCTCAAACCCCAGGCAGCCAGGGGCACACCCGGCCCCCTTGTAGAATCAGATTCCATCTCTGAGAGCCTTTTGAGTAGAACCACTGTCTCTTTTGCTTTATGGGTATGTTAACCATTCTTCTTAAGAATGTTTTATTTTTTATTATGCATAAGATAGGGGCTTTTTGTGAGAAACTAGGGGAATACAAAAATCTACAAAGAAGAACACGAAAGTCACCTCAATTCCATCACCTCAAGACTCACTTATAAAAAATGCTCATTTAATTCTAGGCTTTGCTCTAGATCCAGGGGGATTCATGGGTGAACGAGAGTCAATGATCCATTTTGTGGGCTGTCAGTGTGGCCAGAGAGATTTTGCTTTGTTTTCTGAATTTCCTTCCAGTCTTTTTTCTGTTCCTGGACCGTCGCTTGTTTAAAGCCTCGGGAGAGCACTGCACGGTATGTTGTGGACGTAAGGGCTTCGGCTGGAGAGCGTGGCCTCACCACCCGGGTCACGAGAAAGTCACTGAACTTCGCAGGACCTTGATCTCCCATCTGCAAAGTGGGGACAACTGTGCCTTTCTCACATTCTTTTTTCCCAATTATATTGATAAACAATCAACATGCATCGCTGTATAAGCTGAAGGTATACAGGGTGGTGGTTTGTTATACCTACTCTCTGATGGCGACCATAGTGGGTCGGTTAACATCTCACATTGTTATGATGAGGGGGATCCTTCAAAAACACTGCCTGGAACACACAAAGTACCCAAAGCATCGATAGCAGCCGTGTCACGATGCCCTGCCATCAGCACTGATATCAGCACCTGCTCAAACCCAGCTGGGTCCAGGGTCACGGCTCGTTGTGTGCAGGACAGGCGGGCAGGGCAGATACTTTGAAAGTCAGGTCCCTCCCTGTTTGCTGCGCATTGTCTGCATACCGGTTCCAGGAACTGACCTGGCAAATATTGACTAGGCTGCTGTGATCTTCAAATACCGTCCTCCTGTGGGTCACATCGCACAGGCGATGCGGTGCTGAAGACCCAAGGTCCGAGCCCGGGCTTCTCGCTGTGAGTACACGCTTATGCCAGGACGAATGCAGAGGAGGTGCCCCCACCACTCTCTCTCTCTCCCCCTCTCCCTCTCTCCCCCTCTCCCTCTCTCTCCCTCTCCCTCTCTCTGGTTTCGGCAGCAGGGATGGGAGAACTGAGTACCCTAAAGGAAAAAATGTCATGATGCACTGCCTCCAAGGCTTAAAGTAGGAACGTCAGATTTTAAATAACCTTGTATGAAAAAAATTTGGTCTTCAAAAATTTTGGGAGAGGAACTTCCAGTATTCCTGGCAGTTAGACAAGAAAACAGAACACTACAACCCAAACCAAAATGATATTGTTATATCAAATTTACTAGAAACTCTGTTATGTGAAAAGGGTCTTCACAGCCCTGGTCTGGACTTTGGATCACACTCCCCGCCACGTGACAGTTTCCCCATATGTACGACAGGGACAATCATACCTGTGTCTTAAGGTTCTCGTAAGGATTTAATTAAATGATATGAAGCAAGTATTTCTCAACAGGTAGCATGTGGGCAGGGCCATTCTTCATCACATATGACTGTGGGCATTTCCAAAGCTTTCTCTCTCTCGCTTGACTCTAATAGCACCCCCTTCTCCAACCTCCTCCTGCATTTTAGAACATCTCTGGTTGGGGACCAGTGATATATCTAACATCCCCACCACAAAATAAGCAATAAGTGGGAATATTATAATCATTAAGGGAGTTCTTAATTTTCCTCTGGGATCTTTCTGGGAGAGGAAGAAAGAAAGAACTGGGATAGAATTGCACCCAGCCTCGGGAGAAAGGGGTGAACAATGGCATCGCATGCGCTCCCTGTGCAGGGGGCCTCGCATGTGGTAAGGCTTGTGATCCCACCCCCAGAAGGAGGCATTATCATTTGCATTTTGCAATGGGGGCACGGCAGTTCAGAGAGGTTTCCTTGCACAGTACGACACAGTGAGTGACTTCTGAGCTTGCTCCAAGCCCCAGCTCCCTGCTCACGAGTCAGTCCTCATTGGGAACGAGATCCTTCAGCGAGTCTGAGAACGCTTGGTGCACGGTGGGTAGAAAATGGTGGTAAAGTCAGCGGGACAAAAGGAGTAAGTCGGAAGTAGCCTTGTCATAGTCGTATGTCTTATTTTCCCCACAGGCAGACCAGTTTTTAAACTACTCTGCGTCTTCCCAGTCCCCCCTCAAAAGAAAGTCCAAGGTGAGTGGAAAGGGTCACTGAGCAAGCCCAGAGCGACCTGTGGAGGAGGCAGGTGGGACATGGCCTTGGGAAACCACCTGCGGTACTTTGACCAGCAAACGAGTTTCAACATAATCGATAGCGAGGTTTCAGTCACCCCTCCTGACAGCTGGCCTTCGGGGCTTGGTGGGGGATTCAGAGCACCTGGCACTACAAACCATCTCAAAAACATGGTCTCTCCCTCATGTCTGTGGTGTTTGTAACTGGTCCAGAGGCCACTGGTTTGGGCAAAATGTATTGAAGTTGCTGATTAAAACACAAACGTTATCAGGACAGATGGACACGGAGGGCAGTCAGCAGTGAACACCACTGTGGGATGGGCCAGAGGGGTGTCAGTGCTGACGGAAGCACTGGACGATACTCTCCTTACTGGGGACAGCAAGGTGCAGGGACTCTGAGTGGCTGTGTGGCAGTGTGGGCCCTGTAAGCACGGGGGATGTGTAGAGACCCCAAGAGGGAAAGGGGGGCACTAGGGAGGGGCAGAGCGAGCAGAGACAGGCCTTGTCTGCTCTGCAGTTTCACCTCGAGCGGAGCTGCATCCTGGGCCCAAAGCAAGGAGTCTCCTCTCTGCACCCCTTCGACTCCTCCAGCTGGAGGGAAGGCTCTTCTGGCATGTGCATAACTAACAGACACTGTTAGTTTGCCAGGGCTGACCCTACAACCTGCCTACACGACAGACTGGGCGGCTTCAACCACAGAAACCCATTATCTCCTGGCTCTGCAGGCCAGAAGTCCAAGGTCAAGGCATCAACCGGGCGGTTCCTTCTGAGGCGGAGGGAGGACCTGCTCCTCCTGGCGGCCCCCTGGGCTCTTTGGCTTTCGTGGCCGTAGATGTCTGCCTTCATCTCGCGTGGCGTTCTCCTGAGTGCCTGTCTCTGTCCACGTGTCTCCTTTTTATAAGGACACCAGTTCTATTGGATCGGGGACCATCTAATGATCTCATCTTCACTAATTACATCTCAATAACCCCATTTCCAAATAAGATTGCACTTTGAGATAATGAGGACCAGGACTCCAGCGTATGAATTTGGGGTGGGCAGGGGCACAACTCAACCCGTAACAGAAATCTTCCCCAACTCGCTGCTTCAATTAGGATACATGCAGTTGAAGCCACCGCATGTGACAAGAGGAGCTAGCGATAACAAGTTTGATGGAGGCAGAGTGGATCTGTCTCCCACCACCCCCAGACTCCATCCATCTCTGACTTTGCCACCTCTCAGGGGTCACCCTCACCCACAAGGTCCTGGGGCCTGACCATCAGGCCACAGCCCAGCTACGGGAGACTGCAGTGCAGAGGTCACGCCTCCCTCTGTGAGGGCCTGTCCCCGGAGGTGCACACATCATCCTTTCCCCTCCGGCTGGCAAGGTCACAGTTAATGGCCACACCTTGGCGCCAGGGAGGCCCAGCAACACTCACTGCCACAGTGTCCTGAACACGTGCTCCGGAGTTTTGAACATCATCCCAGCTCTTGAAACTTTAATGCATGATGGACAGAAGGACTGGAAAGAAAAAGATAAAAGAAAGGGAGGGAGGGAGGGAGCTTTGGAGGGTGGGAGGAAGGAAGGATGGATGCCGGGAAACCAGACCGTGGAAGCTGTTTTTATAGCCCAGTGTCCATTTCCCAGCAACATCTCTCTTTTTTTTAGAGAAAGGGGAAGGGAGGGAGAAAAGAGAGGGAGAGAAACATCGACATGTGGTTGTCTCTCGCGTGCCCCTGCTGGGGACCTGGCCCACATCTCAGGCCTGTGCCCTGACAGGGGAATCAAACCAGCGACCCTTTGGTTTGCAGGTCGGCACTCAATCCACTGAGCCCCACCAGCCAGGGCTCCCAAGAACATCTTATAGACGTAGCGATGTGTAAAGCAGATAAAGGGCTGCTGCTGGGACTGAGGCCCTGGGGGACCGTGTCCGGAGCCCGGCCTGCTCACCCCCATGCACCCTTTCCAGGGTCCCTCGTTACGCCTGTCAGATACAGTCTGGCTGTGAGATTTGTTGTGAAGGCAGGGGGGCGCCATGATGCCTTTCAAAGTAATGTGTTCGACATCTTGTTTTCAGAGGATGGGGCCAGCGTGGCTGTGGTTGTGGCTGCTGGGAGCGGGGATCCTGGCCTCTGCCGGTGGAGATGCGAGCCCGGGGCCATCACAAGAGCCCAGCGGTCCGCTCTCAGAGCCGGCGCCCGCCTACCACCAAATCACGCCCGGCATTACCAGTTTCGCCTTGCGTTTGTATAAGCAGCTGGCGGCAGGAACCAGAGGGAACATCTTCTTCTCCCCGGTCAGCATCTCCACCACCCTGGCCCTGCTCTCTCTCGGGGTCCCAGCTGACACTTCGACTCAGATCCTGGAGGGCCTGGGCTTCAACCTCACGGAGACCCCGCAGGCCAGCATCCACCAGGGCTTCCAGAGCCTGCTCCGCGCCCTCAGCCTGCCCAGTCCCAAACTGGAAATGAAAGTAGGAAACTCCCTGTTCCTGGACAAGCAGCTGAAGCCTCAGCAGCGCTTTCTGGACAACATCAGGGAGCTCTACGGAGCTTTGGCTTTTTCCGCTAACTTCACCAATTCTGCGACAACCAGGAGGGACATCAATGGCTACATCGGAAAGCAAACATACGGGGAGGTGGTGGACAGCCTCCAGGAGTTCAACGAAGACACGCTCATGGTTCTCTTGAACTACATCTTCTTCAAAGGTGCGTGTTGCCCCGGGCAGAACTATGGTCCCTCCACCAACCCCAGCCCTGCCCCAGAAAGTCCCTGTCTTCAGGTCTCACAGCTCTTTCCTCTGGCAGTCACCCCTTCATAGTTACACAATGTCCTTATACCACTGCTTCGTGGCGGATCAATATTTGGTTTCAATATTCAATCTCACTTTCCTATTAATAGTTCAATTTTAGGAAAATATGCCATTTTTTATATTATTATCTATTTCCAACACACAGAAGTACACAAAGAATAATCTAAAACCACCCTACACTAATTCAATTTCTTTTTAATGCTCTCTGGGTCCCTTTTCCTTTCTTTCATCCCTCCCCAGAGGCAGGTACCGTCCTAGGACTGGTGCATTTCCTCATCTGTGTGCACCCACCGTTAGCACATTAAGTGTATATGCAGAATCATATGCGATGCACTTGACGTGTTCTATGTTCTAAAATTCTCCACAAGCGCTACCATACTGTATTATTATGTTGTACTTCTGTCTTAGTGACCGTACCGTAGCTTAATTCGTATAGACAGATGATTTTGACTGTTGCATTGAACACATCACACTTTTATGGTCCATTTATTTTTCACTTCAGTCATTTCCTGAATTATATGCCAGTTCATAATGTATTCAGGTTTTTTAAATTTTTTTTTTTTTAAGTTTTTACCTAACTTTTTTCCAATTCCAGGATCCCATCCATTACACGTAGGCGTCATGTCAGTTTAGGTTCCTTTGGCTGGGACAGTCTCAGGCTTTCCTCCCTCTTAATAACCCTGACCACTGGGAGGAGTGCTGACCCGGTAGTTTGTAGAAGATCCCTCCACTGGGACTTGTTTGATGTTTCCCCATGATTAAAGCTGGAGTGACAGGGCTTGGGGAGATTCGTGAGTAACATACCGTTTTCCCGCCCCGTGAAGCTCACAGTCCTGCGAGAGTTGTAAAGAAGTGAAAAGGCCATTACAGCTCAGGGCGGGAAGACTGCTCTGCTTGAGGAGGGACGGGCGCCTGGTGCTCTTGCAGAGACACTGACCCAGATGTGGGTGGGGCAGGGGCCCCCTGGAGGAGAAGGGATCTAAGCTGGACCTGCAGGATGAGACAAGGTGGCTGCAGGTAAGGCAGAGAGGAAGTGGTCACGTGGAAACAACGGCATGTGTCTTAAGGCCAAGGTAAAGAGATACCAGGGCACCCTCAGGGAAGTGAAAAAAATTCAGCTCCACTGAAACATAGAACCCAGCAGGGGAAGCATCGCGGGGCTGCACTGGTAAGGTGCGCAGGAGCGGGATGGAAAATCCATCCTAGACTTTACCTGTGCAACCCCAGGATTACCAAACATTTGGAAGCGGGGAAATAACATCATGACCTCTGTTTTTAGAAAGATCAGCCTGGCTACGATTTGGGAAATGGTTTGCAGGGAGTAAGGGTTGGAGAGCAGAGACAAATTAGGTGGCCGCGGGTAGAGTTGTGGCTTTGGAGACAGAATCAGCAGCGCTTGGGCACAGGCTGGGGGCTGGCAGGAGGCACAGGTTGAAATAGGCCCCTCCACCGTCACCAAGATGGGTGCTTTCAAGGGGTCAAGTCAAGATGGGTTGTGGTTGGAGACGTTAAGTAGAACAAGAGAAGATACCACACCCAGGTACAAGACTGTGACTGCCAAATTCTACATTTCTAACTATGCCTTATGTATTACATTTTATTAACTAAACTTTTTCTTTTTTTCCAGCTTGAATATTAGGGAGTTGGGAGGTAGAGGGTGGCCCTCCAGCTCTGCATTGAAGGTCACTGCTATCTGGGGGTGGCTGAGCAGAGACCGGTCAGCTCCATGTTTGCAAAGATCTGAGGGTGGAGCCCAAGTCAGGCTTCAGTCCCCGCCTTGCCACGGAAGGGTCTGCCCGTGGGGAACGTTTCCGCAAATTTGCAGACACTCACCTTCTCATCTCTAACGTGGAGACTGTAACACTGTTTATTATTAATTTTGATGAAGTTATAAAGAGAGAATGCCTTGTACATGGAAGGTGCTTAGTAGAATAGACAGAAATACTACCTTTTCACCTCTTGAAGGCTAAGTTGCTCTGAAGTGGAATAAAATCATAGGCCATTAGAGCTCAGATTCTGGGGACTTGCTCCAGTGGCTGAACGGGACCTAAATCTGGCCTCCCGATTCTGTATTGGTGCCACTTCTGTGCCTCAGACTTATAGACCCAAGAGGAAGTTGCCAAAGCAGTGTGGCTTGGAGCACACCTGCCCAGAGTTGCTCTCTGGGAGCATGTTCTCATGGTTTCCTGGGTTTTGTGTCCTAAGCCAAGTGGAAGCAGCCTTTCCACCGCTACCATACCCTGAAGCAAGAGAGCTCCGTGAACAAGATGAGAATTTTCCTCAACCCTATGATGTACCAGAGGGCGATGTACAGGTTCCTCCATGATGACGAGGTGGCCTGCACTGTCGTCCAGTTGGAGTACAGCGGGAACACGCTGGCCATGATGATCTTGCCAGACCCAGGGAGGATAGAGCAGGTAGAGGAGATGCTGCAGCCCGAGACCCTAAGGAAATGGGAACAGATGTTCCGGCCCAGGTAAGGGACAGGGCAGAAGGCCTCCGGCAGATTTCATTCAAGAACCCAAGCGTTCTTAATCAGCTCCAATGGCACGAGTCCAGTACCCAGGTTCGGCTGACCCGCCATGATCTCGGGCCACATTAGTACAGTTTTGGGCCTCAGATTTCCTTCCTCCACTGTAAACAGAGGTCGTGACGACCACCACGTTGGGGTGTTCGAGGGATTGTCGAGCGAATGCACAAGGAGCCCTGCAGGGCTACCTGGTGCGTGAGAGGGGCTCACCGGGTTTGCTTGGTCCCCAGCACCCCCGGCACCTTTCTGCCCAGCCCCCTTTCCCCTTGCTTCTCCCTTTGTCCAAATCATAATTTACTACCAGGAGGTAGTTAAGTGGGGCAACGAAAGACCAAGTGAAGAACAGTTATTAAGAATAATTACAACTCCCACAGAACAGTGTGTATTTCTTTAAAGGGCATCTTTTTTCAATTAAAACATTTCTTAAAGCAATTAAACAAGAAGGGCGCTGTAAAATCGAAGAGCCGCAATCCTCACCCTTCTCTCTCACTTGCTTTTGGTTCGTGGTTTTCTCACAGTAGTTTCAGCCCATTCTGCTTTGCCTGGACCCCCCCTTCATGAGCCAGCTCCTTCTTGGGGTGTATCTTCCTTTGTGGGGCACTCTGGGATGAAATCAGGCCTCGAGCTCTAACTTCTTCTTCCTATGTAACAACCCCCCCAAAGGGGATGGCTTAGCAAAAACATCTGTCTTCTCTCTTGACTCTGAGTGGATCGCCTGGCTGGGCGGTTCTGATGTGGGATCATGTGCTGGGGTCAGATGATGGCTGGGCGGGGGCACGAAGACTCCCCCGCTCAAAGTCTGGTGCCTGGGCTGGTGGCGGTTATAGCCGAGGCCCGAGCAGGCATCTCTCTCTCCATGCAGAGTCCCCACGGAGCCCACTTGTTCTTCTGCACAGCATCTCAGTCTCATTCATGTAGTCACATGGCAGCTCAGGGCTCCCAGGAGTGGTCCAAAGGACAGGGGGTGCAAACTGCTGCTCTCTTATGGCCTCTGCTCGGAAAGGTTCCTTCAGCCATGTCCCTTTGGTCAGAGCAGTCACAAAATCCACCCAGATTCAAGAGGAAGGGGTCATTGCTAATGTGTGTTTGTGTTTGGGCAGAGATTCAAGTGCCAAATAAGAGATGCAAGTCAAGGGCAGAGGCCAGGATCTGAGGAGGTTTCCCCATTGCTTATGAATCTACATGGCTCTGGTCAGGTTCTCATTCGAACCCCGGAGTTTCAGGGCTCCCTTGGGGTGAGCCTGCCCCTTGCCCCTCTGATGAAGAAGTATCATAGAATCTTCTAGATCAATACATTTCCCCTCAGGAAGAGTCTGTTTTGACCGCTTACTTCAAGAAGCAAAACCAACCCAAGTTACTTTTCCAAATCTTAGATGTTTCTCGTGCCAGAATTATACTGTGACAGCAGCACTTTAATGGGCTTTCAGACATGAAAACCTCAGACTGCCAGGTCTCTCTCCCTCCGCTCAGCTGTGAGGACGGTTAGCTAGCCTGGGGAGATCACGCCTCCTGGTAACTGTTCGTTCTTCGTTCACACTGGTTCGGCTGCCCACCCGATACCCTTCTGCTAGACTCTGCTCAACACCCCCTCAAGGGATGGGGCCTGCCTGCCAAGGGCTGCCAGTTCTCCACCTCTGTTTCCTCCTTTTCTCAGTTTAACCCCCCACTTCCAACTGCCCCCACTGCACTCAGGCATCTGGGCCCCCATACTGCCCCCAGGGGTTAAACTGGGAAGGATTCCCTAACCTAAATTAGGATCCTAAACTGAATTCCTTAAGAGGCAGAAGTTTCCCAGCTGGTTATTAACTAGCCCTAGTAACTGTCAAACAAGAACAAAGAAAAATAATCCCCACAAGAAAGGGACAGGTTCGCTCTGCGTCAAAAGAAACTCTCAGATTTAACCCAGGAAATGGGGGGATCTGATGGTCGAGGCAGGAGGGTTATTCTAGCGATTCAGGCCCCGTCTCTCCTCAGCTCCCTGAGGCTCGGACAGGTAAGAGATGATGGTGGTCACCCTGGCTGATGTGGCTCAGTGGATTGAGCACCAGCCCGTGAACCAAAAGGTCGCTGGTTCGATTCCCAGTCAGGGCACGTGCCTGGGTTGTGGGTCAGGTCCCCAGTAGGAGGTGCGTGAGAGGCAACCACACACTGATGTTTCTCTCCCTCTCTTTCTCCCTCCCTTTCCTTCTGTCTAAAATAAATAAATAAAATCTTTAAAAAAAAAAAAAGAGAGAGAGAGAGATGATGGTGGCTTATATGAGGGGCTGCCAGTAGGGGATTTAGGACATAGCTCAGTAGCTAGGCCGGTGGAACTTGCTGATGAATCCAACATGGAGGTAGGAAAATGGTAATAATATTGACCCTAAGTGGTATTACATAGATTCAATCAATGATGCTTTGTAAAATCCCTAGCCCAGGGCTGGGCATCTAGAAAGCCCTCCCTCAGTGTGCCCAAGATGAAAACAATAGTCGGCCAGGGGTCTTCTCAGCCCCCGACATGAGAGATCCGAAGTGGCCTGTGAAGGGCCGCAAGAGGTCTGTAAAGTCTGAAGACAAGGGGTTTCGGAATGTTTGGGCTGCGGAATGTTCTGGCATAGCAGGGAGTGTCACGGGAAGACTGGTTCCCCTCAGTCTGGGAAACGCCACTTTTCCCCGAAGCTCAGTCCCCCAGGGCCCATGGCAGGAGTGCAGATAACGAGGCAGTGCCCCCTCCCTGTCTGACTCTCTCTCCAGCTCATTGGAGTTGCACTTGCCAAGGATTTCCATCTCTGGAACATATGACCTGGGAGAAATCCTTTCCCACATTGGTCTCACTGACACCTTCAAGCTAGAAGCGGACTTATTGGGAATCACTGGAGAGCCCCAGAGAACCATCTCCAGGGTAAGGCGGTGAATGGGGATGTATGAGTGGGAGGGCTTCCTTTTCTCCGTCGACATAGAGTATGTATTTGAAAGTCAAGCTCCCCTTTCTTTTTCCTATTCTGGCTCTTTAATACCACAGTCTTTAAGGCCCCTTTTCACGGGCAGCACTCTTTCCCCCTCTCTCCACATGCTCTTCAGAACAAGGACACCAAGTCCTGAGTAGGGCAGACACATATCTGGGGTCATCCACAAAGCCTTATGTCCCGCCCAGTGGGTGCCAGTTCCTAGGACAGGCAGTGCCTCTCCACCTGCCTGTGTCACAGCTCCCAGCTATGGAGATGAGAGGGCCTAGCACGACAGAGATCCGGTCCCCCAAGTGCGTCAGAACCGTTGATGGACGCTGAGCAAGGCATTTTAGAGATGAGAAAACTGAGGCTTAGAGCGAGTGCCGCTCGCAGTGGAAAATGGCACTCGGACCTGCGCACATGCACCTGGGGGCTTGGGAAACGTTCCTAAAGGTCGCTGTTGGGTTCCTGTAGCCTGGTGCCTGCTCGGCGACCCCCCGGTCACGCTCCAGCTTACCTGACTCCCCACCGAGGAGCAGATGTGCCCCAGGGTGGGCCCCCAGAACAGGACAGAGGAGGAAAGATGGGGAGAGGAGAAAAATAACACAGAGGCTTGGTGTTTTCCAAGAATTTTGCTTTCTTGGAAGATGGGGCCTTGAGGTCTGAAAGGGAGGACACTGCCCCCCTCTTCTTAGTGTCACACAAGGTGGAATATGTCACTTTGCCGAAGTGTCCTGAGCTGTCTCTGCCCTCTTTTCTCTTTCTAGGTGTCACATAAAGCAACAATGACCATGGGGGAGCGGGGAATCATAGCAGGGGCTGCCTCGGGCCTCCTCTTCCAGCCCCAGGCTCTGAACGTGACATCCGCCCCACTGGGCCATTTCAGCAGCTCTTTCCTGGTGCTACTTTGGGAGATGACCACGCACAGCCTACTCTTCCTGGGAAGAGTTGCCAACCCAAATGCAGGGTGACCTGGTGGGAAGCCCAGGGCTGCTGTCTTGTCTCTCCCCTGCCAAACGTACAGGAAGGCCAGTGCCAGCCTGCACCATGGCCTGATGTGATGACCAGTTCGTCATGGGGCAGAGCGCCTAATAAAGTCAACCTTGCATTTTATGAGCGTTCAGGAGCAGTGCTGACAAGGAGGGTGGGCTCCATTTTACCCGCTCACTCCAGAGTCTCCTTGGGTCTGGTGTCAGCGGGGTGCAGAGAATTGGCAATGAGAATAGCTTCATGGTGGGCCTCCTGGGAGATGGTCACTACCACCGTCACCACGGTGGGTCTCTCCCGAGTGTCCTCTGGGTAAGGGTCCCAGGAAAAGGCACAGAGGACATCAGGAGAAAGAAGGGAGTCTCTCCCTTCACAGTGGCCAATGTCAGCTGTACGGCAAAGTGAGGTCGTCCTGAAACGTCATTGCCAAGATGCCGGGGGCTAGATGGCCTTGTAAGGAGATGAGGGCCGGGGCAGGAGCTCTGGGACATGCTCTATGAAGAGAAGGGCTGAGAGGATGGGCCGATGCACCAGTGGGCCCATCCCACATGGGGAATCGCATGCCCAAGGGCAACCCCAAGAACAAAGGAAGTGGGAAGGTCAACACAGCCTGGTAGCCATGGGTGTAGGCCAAACACTTGGTTCGTGGGATGAACTGGGGGCAGTATTTGATTACAGTGAAGCATACTTCAGAGGTCAGAAGTCCCATGCCCACAAGTGTCCCTAAAGAGGGACCTGCCTGAATCTCGCGGGGAAAACAAAGGGATGTCAGCCTAGCCGCATGTGCTATATACCATCTGTGTGACAATACCTGTCCCCATGATGAAGTTGGTGCCAGGAGCTAGAGGGTGGTTGCAGGTGGTGCACATCTAGAAAGAAGTCATATCCCAAAAACGTCAGGGGTAGAACATCCTCTCCCCCAACGCCCACTCCAAGCAGGCGAGACCTGAGTCAGATCCTGAAAACCAGACAGGCCTTGTGTCAGGGGAAAGGGGTTAGGACAGCCTGGGGAGGTGGGGAAGACATGCTACAGGTCAAGGCCCCTGGGGAGAGAGAGAGAGAAAGGTATGTTCTGGTAAAGCTAGAGAAGACCAATTTGCAGCAGGAGCAAGTTCGTGCAGGGCCACAGCAGAAGTAACGCTGTGGGGGTGTTCAGAGGCAAAAGGCTGGGGTCTTGCGTGCCAGGGTGAAGGTTGTGAACTTCATGCAGTAGACAGCGGGGATTGTCTGCAGGCTCATGGCAGATGTGGAGGTGGACAAAGAGGTGACTGGCAAAATCCTCTGACAACTGGATGTGGATAAGATCGAGCGGGGTGAAGCCAGGGTGAGGGGCCGATAGGGAGGCACGACACTGTGAGGTCCACCCCAACAACAAACCCCATTCTAGCCCTTCCCACATCCCTCCTCCACCAGGCCACCAGCACATTCTATCCAATATGCCAGCCAGCCCCCTTGACCCCCTACTACCCCCCGCTCACTGCCCTGCCTGCCTATGGGGTCTGTGGACACCACGTTTCTTATTTGAACAAGCACTCACTTCAAAGTGTGCAGGCAGCCATTACGCATACTCTCTGCTCAAAACAGATTTGTTGAACACCCACTAAGTGCTGAGTGCTGTTTAGGCCAAGGCAACAGAGCAGTGAACGCAACAGACAGGAAGTTCTGCCCCTGTGTGGCTCGCATTCTAGTAGGGAAAATAGGCAGTAAACCAAACAAGTAAGTACAACACGACACAAGAGCAGTGGGGACGAGCTCTCTGGACGAGAATACATTCAAGAAATTCCCCATGACACACCGGAAGGGGCAGCCGGACTCACCGATGGTGACCCAGTGGAGCCCTTAGTGATGAGGCTGGATTTAAGATGGAGAGATGGAGATGTGTCCCTTTTCCTCCTCCCTGTCCCCTCAAGGTGGCCAATGATCTAGAGACATCACTCGCCTCTCGGCTCCGGCCCAAGCGTGGTGACCGGAGCCCCACTGAGCAGCCCCTCCAGCCCCGCGCTCTGTGTCCGGCATCTGCTTACAGGAGCGTGCTGTGCTGTGTGCACTGTGCACTTACGAGGGGCCACGCGCCATCACAGGCAGCTGACAGACTGATCGCCAAGCTTAGCCAGCAATCATGAGAAACAGTTTCTGCCATGTCTCCATCTCACAAGTAGGAAAACTGAAGTGGAGCATGGGCTCGAACCCTGGCAGTTGGGCTCCACAGCCCCTCTGCTTAGCCTCTGCGCCACACCTCCTCTTGGGAGCACCACTAAGAAGCTGTCTGTCCACACTCTCCTGGCTGCTACTCTGCAAGGACCTGACTCTCAGGGGCAGAGGGGGGAAGGAGGGCAGAAACCCCAGGAGCTGGCATGTTTGGGGAAGGCTTCACAGGGAATGACCCAGAAGCATGGGTGGCAACCGGTGATTTAAGAAGCACTTAATGTGGACAGAGATATGACCATTGATCCATTTACTGACATTGTCTGAGACAGCGACTGGCACAGAATAAGCAGAAAGACCCTGTTACTAACTTAGCACTGTGACAGGCGAGGGGAAGTAGAATTTGCCGGCCCAAAGTACGCCTTTTGGAGATAGTGATTATTTTAAGCTGATTCTTTTTACTTATTTTTTAAAAGCTTTTTTTTTTTTTTAGATTATTTACTTATTTTTAGAGAGAGGGGGAGGAAGGAAGAAAGAGAGGGAAAGAAATATTAATTGTTTGCCTCTCATACACCCCCAACCAGGGACCAGGCCCGCAACCCAGGCATGTGCCCTGACCGGGAATTGAACCAGTGACCTTTCAGTCCACGAAACAATGCCCAACACGCCGAGCCACACGGGTTAAGGCCAGCTGGTTATTTTTAAGAAACAAAAGACTCAGAAAGAAACTTTGGCCCTCCCCCTGGCCTGCCTAAAGGAATTCAGATAGAAAATGTCAGCACAATAAAAACAGACAGAGAGGAATCCAACAAGGCCTGTTTGTGAGGCCCTCCTTGAGTCCCTTTGGTTAGGGTGCGCCAGCAAGACTTTGTTTACGTGTCTGCTCTTTCTCATCTGCCCGCGAATTACCTGCTTTCCCATTGAGGTCCCAGGCCCCTGCCTCCCTCTCCTTAGCCCACGGGCACAGGTGCCTCTGTGCCCGATTCGTCCCGAGTCCCGTATTCTTACGGAGCCCCCATGTGTGCACATGTAATATTTTTGGTTATTCTCTTTTTTTAAGTATATTTTATTGATTATGCTATTACATTTATCCCATTTTTTTCTCCCCTTTATCCTCCTCCACCCTGCACCTCTCCTCCCACCAGCCTGCCCCCACCCCGCCCGCTTAGTTCATGTCCATGGGTCATACAGATAAGTTCTTTGGCTCCTCCTTTTCCTATACTGTTCTTAACACCCCCTGTCTATTTTATACATACCAATTATACTTCTTATTCCCTGTCTCTTTTCCCCTATCCTCCCCCGACCCCCTCCGCACTGATAACCCTCCATGTGATCTCCATTTCTGTGATTCTGTTCCTGTTCTAGTTGTTTGCTTAGTTTGTTTTTGTTTTTTGGGTTCAGTTGTTGATACTTGTGAGTTTGTTGTCATTTTAATGTTCATATTTTTGATCATCTTCTTTTTCTTAGATTAATCACTTTAATATTTCATTTAATAAGGGCTCAGTGATGATGAACTCCTTTAACTTTACTCTGTCTGGGAAGCACTTTATCTGCCCTTCCATTCTAAATGATAGCTTTGCAGGATAGAGTATAATCTTGGATGTAGGTCCTTGCCTGTCATCACTTTGAATACTTCTTTCCAGCCCCTTCTTGCCTGTAAGCTTTCTTTTGAGAAATCAGCTGATAGTCTTATGGGAACTCCTTTGTAGGTAACTGTCTCCTTTTCTCTGGCTGCTTTTAAGATTATCTCCTTGTCTTTCATCTTGGGTAGTGTAATGGTGATGTGCCCTGGTGTGTTCCTCTTTGGGTCCAATTTCTTTAGGACTCTCTGAGCTTCATGGACTTCCTGGGAGTCTATTTCCTTCACCAGGCTGTGGAAGTTTCCTTCTTTTTTTTTTTTTCAAATAAGTTTTCAATTTCTTGCTCTTCCTCTTCTTCTTCTGGCACCCCTATGATTCAGATATTGGAATATTTAAAGTTGTCCCAGAGGTTCCACAGCCTCTCCTCATTTTTTAAATTCTTGTTTCTTCATTCTGTTTCAGTCGAATGTTTGTTTGTTCCTTCTGTTCCAAATTATTGATTTGAGTCCCAGTTTCCTTCGTTTCACTGTTGGTTCCCTGTATATTTTGCTTTATTTCACCTTGCACATCCTTCACTTCTTCCTCTATTTTGATTCCATACTCAATCATTTCTGTGAGCATCCTGATTACCAGTGTTTTGAACTCTGCATCTGATAGGTTGTCTATCTTCTTGTTGCTTAGTTCTTTTTTGGGAGTCTTGATCTGTTCTTTCATTTGAGTCATATTTCTTTGTCTCAGCACACCTGTATGTTGTAAGGGGTGGAGCCTTAGGTATTCGCCAGGGCGGGACAGCCCATTCGCTGTATTGTGGTTCTGTGCATGGGGGAGGGGTCAGAGAGGGAACTATGCCTCTTGCTCAGCTCTTGCTGTGCTTTCAGTCACTTCCCCCACTACACACAAGCAAACTGGGCCCTTCTGGCGCTGATTCCCGATGGATGGGTTTGTGTATGTTCCAGGGCCCTGTGGGTCTCTCCAGTGAACTCTCCCATGAGGCTGGGAGTTTCTCCTGCTGCTGCAACCCCCACCGGTTTTCACAGCCAGAGGTTTTGAGTCTTTCTTTCCCACACTGGAACCCTGGGTTGCGCAGTCTGTGTCACTCCCCAGTCATTCCTCCCAGTTTATCCACATGAAAATGTCGGACCTCCTGGTCCTCCAGCCACCTTGCCACACATCTTCTCCACCCTGGCTGCCCATCTCTGCCACTCTTACCAGTCTGGATGAATGTTTCTTCTTTAACTCCTTGGTTGTCGGACTTCCATACAGTTCCATTTTCAGGCAGTTCTGGTTGTTTCTTATTTTTAAATTTATTGTCCTTCTTTCAGTTGTGCAAGGAAGCAAAGCATATCTACCTACACCTCAACCTTGGCTGGAAGTCCAAATTTGGTTATTTTCTCCTATTTATATGCCTCATGACAATTTAATTATTAGACCAACCAGGAGAACTTAGAAGGGTAGATGGAAAATTCTTTTTCCTCCACTGCAGGGGAAAGTTATGTCACGTGGTGGAATTTTGAGGCAAGACTGGGGGGTGGGGGAAGAAAGCAGCTTGGTGGAGGACGTGGTATACAGATGCACAAAGTGTGTGACAGTTTAGTGGGAGGGACCCTGATCTACTCTGAGCTCTACAGACAGCACAGTTCCTCTTTGACCATCCTTCCCCTCTCCTTGGGGGAACAGTTGCAGCAGAATTCCGACTCCAGTGAATTCTGACCACCTCCTACTGGTTGGGGAACCTTGGATACATTTCTCGATCCCTTTGTACCTTGGTTTCTTCTGCAAAATGATAAGCATAGAATCCATTTTAAAGAATGGTTGTGAAGATCAAATGAGGTCGTGAGCATGACACACTAAGTGCCTGGTATATGGTCCATGCTCAATGAACACTTTTTCCTTTCTACCCCATCAGCTCGGCTGCCCCAGCCATCAACACTGTCCTTTATTCCTGCAGAGTAGATCTCAGCTCTGTGGAATGTCCAAATCCCAAGTGCCCACTGGTTCAGGTGTTGAATGTGGCCCCTCCCAGTGAAACTGTGTAGGTAGTGCTTCTTGAAAACCCAAAGGTATGGCTGGAGAGGCGTCAGGCACTTTGCCTGTGCATGAAAGCCTTTGTCTGGAGGGCAAGACCATTCTTGTTGCAGGGACACTCACTGTGACACTGGCACCAAGAGGAAGGCTCTGGCCCGGGGACCAGGCTGAAACTGTGGAGGCATGCATGGGTGGCAGCCCTGGGGCATTTCTCCACAAAAACATTGCTATTAGTGATCATTCACTGTGTTGCTTCTTCCCTCCCTCCTCCACTTCCAATCATCTGTGACTTATGTAGGATCCTTCCCAACTGGGGACTCCAGACATATTTACACTCCAAGCAGACCTTTTAACCATTTAGAAGAATCTGACCTTGCTCACAGTGAGTTGACAGCTACCTAAAATTTATTGTATATTTTTAAAGATCTTGTGATGCTCTCTCCAGTGGATCTTAAACCATCTCTGCAATGTTGTGAAGTCCCAGACACACTTATTTTGCCCCTGGAGGGCAGGTAACATAGGCTTTGAATGATCGGACTAAGCCCCTGGCCAGGTACAACCTATATGAGACACACAGGACCCTGTGGTCAAAATATCACTGTGGCCACTGGTGTCTGCCTCTCTCTCAAGGTTCCATGTGCCCCACAGAGCCCATAAAAACTGTCATAGAACCTCTCCCTTCGTTCCAGCTGGGAACAGAGCTGCGAGAGTTAAAGTTGTCCATGTAGGAGCATCATTTCTGTGAGCATCCTGATTACCAATGTTTTGAACTCTGCATCTGATAGGTTGTCTATCTCCTTGCTGCTTAGTTCTTTTTTGGGAGTCTTGATCTGTTCCTTCATTTGGGTCATATTTCTTTGTCTCAGCACACCTGTATATTGTAAGGGGCGGAGCCTTAGGTATTCGCCAGGGCGGGGCAGCCCACTTCGCTGCCTTGTGGTGCTGTGCATGGGGGAGGGGTCAGAGGAACGGGTCTGCTTCCAGACTCCCTATTGGCTATTCTATTGAACTATTTGTCTTTTCTTATGTTGACACCGCCCCGTCTTAATTAATGTAACTTCATCATGAGTCTCGATATTAAGTCAAATCCTCCAGCTTTGTCTTTCAGAGGTCTTGGTTTGCTGGTTTGGTTTGGTTTGCTCTTTGAGTTTGTTTTGTGTGTGTCCCATGCCTGTAGCTCAGGTTCAAGTAGCTGGTGCCTCTTCTGCCATTCCCTCCGCGTCAGCTTTCCGGGCCTCCCCGGCCCCAACCCTCCCACACTCGGAAGCCTCGACTCTGGGATTAAATTTCTAAAACCCTAGAAATACTCTAATACAAAAAAGACTTGCAGTGCTGCCGTTTTCACAATCAAGAAAACAGACTGGATTCATCTGAAAACACCTTTTTTTTTTTAAATTCTAATCATGAGGGATATTTTCATCAGGTAGAATTTTGGTTTGGCAGATGTTTACTTTCAGTGCTATACAGATGTCTTTCCATTATCATTTGATTTTTACAGTTTGGGCTGAAGAGTTGCCTATGATTCTTAATATTATACTTTGAAAGTAATGAATTTTTCCCTTCTAGGTGCTTAAAATTTTTCTCTTTGTTTTTGTCTTTCAATCATTTTAAAATGATGTTCTAGTGCAGTTTTTCAGGTATTAATTCTGCTTAGGGTTCACATAGCTTCTTGAATATGTGATTTCATGTCCGTTTTGGAAAATTCTTAGACATTCTCTCTTTAAAAATTGCTTCTATTCCAATTATCTCTTCTTTTTCTGGAAGCACAATCACACATATATTAGGTGTTTCTATCGTGTTCATTCTCTTAGGT
>PVJD01011332.1:7569-47134 GCA_004026545.1 Mormoops blainvillei | reverse complement strand
CCCGAAAAATGCCTGGTGGTAATTGCCCAACCTCTGGCAGGGAGAAGGAGCCAACCCGTCTGCCGCTCAGACTCCCAATTGGGCTATTACAGCCCTGGCCACTTTTTCTTAAATGGCCCTGCTTCGATTTGTCGGCATCTTGTAGAGGGAACTCATCTTTCTCACATTTCAGACTGAAAGAAGCTAAGATCCGAAAGCTCACTGTACCTTTCCAAGGGGGGAGGCAGTGCCACTGCTTCCTGCTCCACAAATCGCCGAGCTTATCTGTCACTCCCATTTCATAGGTGGTGACGGCAAGGCTGGTTGGTCATTGCTGGCACGCCTGAGTCCTACGTTGATAGTGGGATTTGAGGTAGAAGCTTTTTCAGGTATAAGTAGGCACCTAGAAGCCCTTACCTCGAGGGTTAGGGAAGGCCCTACCAAAATCATGGCCTGGAGCTAGTTTTGCTGCAAAAATTTGTGAAAAGACTTTTCACATTCTCAGTTTGCAATTCAGTGATAAGGAACTCATGAGCGAGATGCTGGTTGGCCAGGCCCAGGGCAGTCCCTAGGCATGCCTGGGAATTCCTCGCAGCATGAGAAAAATCCGAACGAGAGGGGGTAGTATTGGGGGAATACAAATATGTGATTAAAAACGATTTTTGAAAGCAAAAGGCAAAGCTTGCGAAGATGGTTCCCTCTAACAGGGAGGGAGAAGATTGGAATCAAGAAGGAAGCACCAAGTTAGAGTGATTTCTTAGCAATGTTCTGGGCTTGGCGTGGCTTGGCCCACAGTGTTTATTACAGTGGGAAGGAGGGAAGCAAAGAGGGAGAGAGGGAGGCAGGCTGTGCACAGAAAAAGAAAACTTGTCCTGCAAATTGTTTTCACATGCAATGCAATTTTCATGAATGTCCAGTGAAACAATTAGTACGACAGACAACAAACACATTGTGCAGACTTTAAATTCTGCAGTTATTCATTTTGAGTTGAGGGTTTTCTCTTCATATTTTGCAGTCGATTCTTCTCCCTCCGGCGTCAAACACCTTCATGGGGCGAGGGCCCCAGGCTCGGCCTGTGGACCGGCTGCGTGCTCAGCTGGGATGCACCCAAGAGACCTCGGGGATTTTGACGGAGGCTGAAAGCCCTGCGTCTTCTCCCCAGTGGAGTTTCCCAGACGTCCTGGCTCCTTTCAGAAATGCTGACCAAGCCGGCACCAGGCCTCAGATGTCTCTATTGCCTCTGTCGCACTCACCCAGACACACGCTCACACACTCTCCTTCTCCACACACATGCTGGCCTCCATACCTTGCCTTTCCATCCAAGACACGGCTGGGACTGAAGGGGGTGCCGTCCCAAGCCAGGGGTCTCCCCAGAGAAGGCGCTCTCTCTCCTTCCTCCTCTGCTCCCCTACCCCCCCCCCCAGCCCCGATTCTCCGCAGCCTCACTGGATGTTGAAAGAAATACTTCGCAAGGATGTTCGGTCTTTGTTGGGGCAGATGAGGACGCAGCATAAAGGGTCTGAGAAAGTGAAATGGGGTGTGTGGGGTGGAGGGGGGGAGCAGGGGAAGAGGACGGATTCTCCGTATCAAAAAGGGAATTAAAGTGCTTTTACTGGAGTGAAGAAATCAGTTCAAGAATGGCGGGGGAACAAAAGCGAAAAGACTGCGGACAAGGCCCGCTGAATAGGGCCCGACCCCCTTAAGTTTGTAAGCCCCCCTCCCCGCCGCCCTTTAAGCCTTCCTTCCTTGCTTCTGCAGAGAACAAACGCCAAGGAGGAAAACACGGCAGGGGCGGGGGGAGGGGGCATGGCAAAACTGGGGGAGAAAAACCCGAAAATAAAAGGTAATCCCTGGGGCACTTTGCCCTCCTAGTGCCTACCAGGGATCTGATTAAAGGTCCCAGATGAAGCCATTCCGCTATTCACATGCAAGGAGCGGGATTTACAAGAAAAGAGAGAGGGAAGAATAGGCCGAGAGGAGAAAAGGGGAATTATTTGTGTCCCTTAATGCTTGTTAAGTACTCCTCTTTGCTGCACACCAGACAAGACAAGGCTCAGAACTCGCAAAGAAATCTTGTGCAACCCACCCCCTGCCCCTGTGGCCTGCCCCCAGCTCGAGGCCAAACTACCCTGCACACGTAAGTACACACACGCACACACACACACACACACGCACACACACACAACAGTGAACAGGGCTGCCCAGCCAAGCCAGACTCGCAAGGAGAATAGCAATTAACCTCCCGTCCCTTCCTGACAGCGATCTAATCAAACCAGCTCTCCCGGATTCGCCCAGGGCCCAGTGGCCTCCACTTCCTTCGGAGAGCCTGGGATGGGCTGGGAAGGTGAGAATAAGGGGTGAGCGGACAAGGGCCCTAAGGGACAGTTGTGGCTTCCTAATGTGACTCCTTCTCCCCCAGATCTCTGGCCTCCTGCGAGTTGCTCCAAGAGCCTACCTCAGGACCTTTGCTTATACCAGGGCCTCTGCCTGGGATGCTCGTCCTTGCCCCCTTGGCAGAGTTAACTTGCAGCTCAGGTTGGGGAAGCCATCCCTACCCAGACCTCTCTCTCCCCCAGTCACATCCCCTTGTTCTGGGCTCTCAAAAGACCTTCTCCCCCGGTCATTACACAGCTATTTCTTGGCACATTTGTTCAACATCTGTCTCCCCTACTAGAATATCAGCAGCGTGAAGGCAGAGACAGTGGCTGGTCTTGGCCCTGAAATTGCTCTATATGTTCTTGCTGGGTAAATGAATGAATGGGTGAATGAATGAATGAGTGAGCGAGCAGGGGACTGAAGGAGACCCCAGCACCGGGCTAACTCCTTTACTGGGCACAGTAGATAGGTTAATTTTCTTTAAAACCAAAAGGAAAAATGAAGAAAATAATGTGTGTGTAATAAAGTACCCAGCCTGGATCTTAGTCATCTTTAGACCAACACAGCCAGAAAATACTTCATGTTTTGTTTTTTTGTGTTTGTCTTTATGGAAGACAGAGCCCCCTGAAAGTCACAGTGAGGGTCTGGGTCAGAGGACCAGTTGACCAAAGACAAAGGGACTGGAATTCTGGGGTCCCCTTTCCACCAAGGTGGAAGTGGGTGGTTCAGAATCACGTGGCTTCTTTCATTCATTCATTCAACAAACATTAGGTGAGTGTCTACTGTGTGCACGACACAGTCCTAGGCTCTGAGGATGCAGCAGTGAGCACGGCAGACAGACTCCTATCCTCCTGGAGGTCACCGCCCGGCGAGAGGGGCTGGTTTCAGACAAGAAAGCACACCAAGAAAGACTCTCTCACAAGCTGGGTAGATGCACTGAAGGTGCCACTGTCCTTTGAAAACCTCCAACAGGGAAATGTGACCGAATCTGAGATGAAACATGGAGACCGAGACCCAAAGGAGGCCCAAGACTTAGCCAAGGCAACTGTATCTAAAAGGTGAGAAGGAATATGGAGCCACCTGAGAGAGGCTGAAGAAAGGAACACGGGACAGGGGCCTGGGCACTGTGAGTGACACAGCGGGGTTAGCCCAGTGACCGTCCGTGTGCCCGGAGGACCCTCCCTGGCTGGACCAGCAAAGACGCACGAGGAGATGCTCATTTTCCCCGACACTCTGCCAGCTGAGGCAGGTCGCCAGCAGGATCGCATCGGAGGGAGAAAAAAACCGGCATATTTGAAAGAAATGTCCCATGGAAATAGCAATTGGTTCTGGCAGTTCCCAGAATGTGCATATATGTTATTACTGTTGCTGTGTGGTAGAGTTCTTAGCGTTAAACTGGGTTTGCGCATCTGTGTTATTAATTCTATCTTTTTGAGTGAAAACAATACAGTTCCTATTAATTTTTTTCTGGGGGCGTGGCATAGTTTTTGTTGTTGTTGTTGTGTTTTTTTTTTGTTTTTTCAGAACCCAGTCAAGACAGAGCCACTGAAAATTAGGATTCCATTTTAGACCAGCTCAGTTCATGGGAAGGACAAGTTCATGTGCTAATAAAATAGCTGAGCGAGGACACCAGGAAAAGCGGCAGAAGGGGTATTTTACAGAGTATCAAGATACTGGTGCTGACACAGGTCTTTAAAGTATCATATTTCTAATTACAAAACTCATACACGCTCATTATAGAAAATGGGAAGATCCAGATAAGAGGGAGGTTTCTAGAAAGATTTCTAAATCACACTACCCAGACAACCCAGCTACTGGCATCTTTGTACATTTCCTTCCAGTCTTTTTTTCCACGCAGACGTAGCCAAGTGTCACCTTATTCGGTATGCAGTCCTGTGTCCTTTCTTCTTTTTGCTTAAAAAACATTTAAATAAAATTTTTTTATTTACTGATTTTAGAAAGAGAGGAAGGGGCGGGGGGCGAGGAAGAGAGAAAGAGAAATATCAATTTGTTGTTTCACATATTTATGCATTCATTGGTTGTTTCTCGTATGTGCCCTCAACAGGACCAAACCCACAACCTTGGCTTGTTACCTTTTGTCTATGTATTGCGTACATTTTTACAAATCCATAGTCATATGTAAAGTTCTATATCTTTTCTACTTTCAGCGGCTATATAGCCATCCATCCTAACCAGTCCTCGGTTGAAAATTATTTAGATCTTTTCTGGTGTTTTAACATCATGAGGAATAAAATGAAAATCTTTCTATATATGGTATTGTCTGAATTTCAAATTCTTTCCCTGGGGTAGATACCTAAATCATAACAAAGCAATCCACACCAGAAGAATCTGCCTGGTAGCAAAAGGCATTGTCCTGGGAGATCTATTGAATGTGTCAGCAGCACAGGCGAGATTATGCTGCAGTAACAAACAGTCTCCTTTCTTTGTGCGTTAACAAGGAGCCTTGGATCCTTGCGGTAACTTGAGGTCCCAGCTTGATCAGGGCACCTTTCGGACCCAACCTTCCATGATTGTGAAGGGAAAGGCTTATAGAAACTCAGTCTAATTATGACACTGTGATTTTTTTTTTTTACCAGAAATCAGTGGTGAGTGGTAACCATGACATTGACCACAGCAAGTCACACGGCCACACCCTCTTTCAAGTGGCCAACGCAGCATACTCCTGCCACACACCTGGAAGGAGACAACCACACACTTGGGAACAGTCCTAATGGGCAGCACAGATTTACTGGGGCATGGACAGAAAGCTTTCTGAGTTGAAATGATGTCTGTGGAAGCTGCCCCCCAACTCACTGGCACTTCAGCTGGTGTTCTAGGTGAACTACCTGCTGGGAATAAATAGGTCCTCATTTCTTAACTAAAACTGATTCTCAGAATATCGAAACACAGGAAGAGGTGGTTTGGGTGTCCTTTTATGGGACGTCATAACCTTAAACATCTTTAATTTCTTGTATTTTTCTATATTTTTAATTATTAAAGCAACATTGTCTTTAATCGCTCTTTTTTACTTTTTTATTGTCTCTTTTCATTTCTGCTTATCTAGAAATGGCGTATCTCATTTGTTGATATATTCTATGCTCTTACTCATCGATCGCTATTTTATTTTTATTATATAACTTACACGCAGTTAAAGGCATTCATTGTAAGTGTCCACCTCCATGAATTGTCATCAGTGTATACACTCCCATGTAATTACCACCCAGCCCAAGATATAGAAACTTCCAGGTCCTGCCTGGGTAGCTCAGCTGGTTAGAGCATTATCCAGATATGCCAAGGCTGCAGGTTTGGTCAGGGCACACACAAGAAGCAACCAATGCATGCATAAATAAGTGGAATAGCAAATCGATGTGTCTCTCTCTCTCTCTCTCTCTCTCCCCTCCCATACCCCTCCCTCTCTCTCTCTCTCAAATCAATAAATAATTTTTTTTTCATGGTATAGAAACTTCCAGCTTCCACAAGCCCCTTGTACCTCTTCTCTGCAGATACCCCCACCCCAAGAAGCACCCCAGTTGATTCGACTTCTATTCTAACTTCTGCCTGACCACTGAGTTTCTGGTCTTTTCTCGAACTTCATGTACGTCAACTCATACATGGCGTGCTTATTTGAATCAGGCTTTTTTCACTCAATATCTGTGAGAGGCTTGGTCTGTTGATGCCTTTTTCTGCAGTTATTCTCTTGGAAACTTAACCCCTCCTGTCCCTCTGCCCAGTGGGGCATGTGATAAGCTCACCCCTCCCCCTCCCCCACACCTCGCCGCCCACCCTAGGCCAAGCCTCCGTCATTGCTCACCTGGACCACTCAGGAGTCTCCTCACTGGCCTCTCCGCTCCACTGGGCTCACCTGTCCCACTCGCTTCTCTATGACGAAGACGGATCAGCCCCTTAAACATAAATCCAATCCAGTCATCCCCTGGCCCCAAGATTTTCATCGCCCCCCCAACCCCTGCCCCGCCTTCGCCACCATATCTGGCCCCAAAGGACCTGTGGCTTTGCCCCGCGCCCCCTTTTCCAAATTCAGCCACACCTCTGTCACCTGCCTGCTCACCTCCATTCACACCAGCTTTTCGGGGACCTCTGCCTAAAAGGTGGGTCGCCGAGTTAAGTCCACCCAGAACTCACCTGCGGGTCACACAGGCACACACCGCCCTCACCGCGATACCACGTCCCCTGGTCACAATCTCTTGTAACTCCCTGTACTTTTCTCTCCTGCCTTTTATCACAGCCTCTAATTATACACTTATGTAAATATTCTATTAAATCAGCCTCCCCCACTAGATCATCAGCCCCCGGAGGCAGAGCTCGGCTTCTGTGTTCCCTGCCGTGCCCCCAGAAGTTCCTGCAGGACCACTGCACAGCAGGTACTCAAAAAATTCTTGCGAGAAGGACCCGTGAACAAAGGCTCCAGCGCGCCCAAGCTTGGTGTTTCACCCCGTCCTGGTTATAGAATCACGGGGGTGTGCCTCTTGCTCACAGAACCATGCAGCCATTTTGCTCTCTGCCTAGGAACTTCATCTATGAGATGCAAAGTCCTCCTTTTTTTTTCAGAGTCCTCATTTTTAAATTTTTATCTGATCACATGCCCAGCATGGGAAGGCAGGGCCGGCCCCGAGAGGAACCCACATTTTGTACCCCGGCCATCAGCGTGGTGTTGGGGAGCACTAGACTTTTGGGGGGGATCACTTGGTAAGTTATATAAATGCCCAACCACTATGCTGTGCACCTGAAACTATAGCATATTGAATGTCAACTGGAAGAGAAAAAATTTTCAAGAGTTTTAAATATACCTCTGTATATAGCACAGAGCCCATTAGTCTTTGAAAGAAAAATTTTAGGAATAGTGGGATTGGGGATAAAGATCTGGTGCTCAAGTCCAATCAACGCTCCTGCCCCTTGAGGTCTTTAGCAAAGTGGAATGAAAATGAAATGGGGGTTGCAAGAGACAACTGGGCGCATTAAATAAAGGTAAGCGCCCTCCCCATAAACCCAGGAGACACACACAGACGTACACACACCTCAATTATACCTCAGGAAGCAGAGCTAATGGAAGCTAGATTGATTCAAAGATAACAATTAGGGAACAATTTTAATCCCCGCTGTGATTGCGACACACAGTTTATTTTTAATTTGTATCCATGATAAAAAATAATAATTAAAAGGGCTGGCAAATTGCAGCTTTTGCTGAGAAATTAGATTTGCGCTGCCCACTTTCACCCCATCAGCAGTGAGATCTTCTCTCCTGCCTCCCGTCTCCTCCGCCGGCGCTGCCCCATCACGACTTGCAGGCTCGCCGAAGCCAGAGACCCCGTTTTAAATATAGAGATTCATTAATTAAAGGAGATGGGAAGCAAACTTTTTTTAGCATCTACTAAGTGCCTGGCACGATGCTAAATACATTTCTGTGGATTATTTCATTTAACCCTCACGGCAATTCTGGGGAAAGAGAACCCCCGTTTTCTCTCGTTTCAGAGAATAAAATCCGCAGAAGCAGACATGCGGCAACCGGCTGGAGGTGAAGCAGGTCATGTAGGACATGCTGGACCTGGTCCGGGGTCTGCTTGACCACATTCATTCCTCACACTGCCTTTCCCGGGGTGGGTCTGGAGCCTTCGTCCTCAGCAAAGGCACTGCCTCGGCCACAGTAGAATTTGCCCCGGTTTCCATCCACCTCCCATTTCACCCCCACGTCTGGAGTTTGAAACAGGGAAGAAGGCTTGCGTGGGGTCATGTCCTGAGTATCTGGAAGATTCCATGATATGGCGAGTCCATCTGTTATCATGAAATAAGTTAGGGGGAAGAGAAGGAAGAAAAGGGGGAAGAAGAAGAGGGAGAGAGGAAGAAGGAGCTGCAGGAGAAGAATAAGAACAGGAAGGAGAAAGCAAAGAAGGAAAAAGAGAAAGGAGAAAAAGAAGAGAATTGGAGGAGGAGGAGGAGGAGGCAGGAGAGGAGGAAGGGCAGCATCCTGGCTCAGGCTGCTTGGTTCCCAGCCTCTCTTCTCTGGCGCCCATGCCAATCCCGCAGAGCACTGCAGGCCTAGCTCTGAGAGCCCTCCTCACGAAGTCTCTCTCGAGCTACTCCCCACTGAAAACCGCTCTCTTCCCTGACTTCCCATAGTGTCTGGGACCCTGCTGATGGTACTTTACTCCTGGTACCTTGGTTATCTGTGCACCTGCCTACCTCCCTTCCTCATCTGGGAGCTTCCTGAAGCCAGGGACCCAACTCTCCATCCTCTCGGGATGCCCAGCACCGTGCCCCATGCTTTCCGTTGGGCGCCCTTTGCTTTCTCCGTGGCATCTTCTTCTCTCGTCCATCTGTTGTTTGATCAAAGTTTATTTTTAAAAGGGGTGGGAGAACGAAGAGAACTAATTAACAGTTGTGGTAGAGAAATGATGCTGATACCTTGTAGTAGTAGTAGCAGTAATAATAATAATAAATAATAATAATTTCCAGTGTTTGAGTGCTCATAGATGAGCTACAACAAGCCATGTGACCTCATGATGTAACTATTGGCTGTGCTCCCAGACCACCTGGGTTCAAATCCCTACTCTGTCACTTCCCAACTATGTGAACTTAGTCAAGTCCTTTCATCTTTCTCTGGCTCAACTTCTCATCTATAACAGGATTGTTAAGGGGTTAGGTATTTATATTGAGTTAGATGTCTATAGTGTGTAGGACTGATCCTAGCACACAGGAAACAATAAAAGGAAGCTGCTATTATTATTGTTGTTAATAATGACTATTAACTCAGTTTCTAGAATAGTAGCAGTGACTGTCCCATATTGAGTGCTTACTGGGCCAAGGAATGTTCTAGGATCTGTCACAGGCAATATTTCTTTAACCTTCAGAAGCTGATTATTATTAAAATTATTAATCCACTTTAAAATTTTTCCCAGCTAATAAGTGGCAGAATTAGAATAAGATCCCAATGTAAAAGGATCAGCGCTCTTGTTCCGAGAGTCAAGAAACAGAAATGCCACCTGAAGAGGCATGGGATTGGGCAAGATGACCCCAGAAAATCTCTAGAAACCCTAGGATTGGGTGTAGTTCCCCTTAAAAGGTCCCCTTGTCCATCGTGTGTGGTGAGCGGGGTTGGGGGTGCTGGTCACTGGGCAGGTCCAGCTTGACCTCTGTCCTTGGTGCTGAAGAATCCAAAGCCTCTCTCAGGTCCTCGGAACCAGACCCAGGTGGGGCCAGAGGGCTCTCAGCATCTCTTAAAAGGCTGTGACTTTGTCTGTGAGCCCTGCCAACTAATTAATTCAGACCCAAAGTGCTGGTTGGAGTAACTTGCCAGGATTCCTCAAGTCCTGATCCGGCTGGACAAAGCCAAAGTCTCCCTGTTCAAAGCAGCATGGAGAAGTCTGCACGCGTAAATAAAGGAGACACCTGCCTCCTAGGTCTGGCGTTAGGGCCAGGAGGATTCTAGAACTTCAGAACTGACAATGACCTTCCTTCTGGCTTACCCAAGCTAAAGTTTCTTCACTGGGAAAACAAAGTCAAGTTTAGGAGACAAAAGATCAGGCTGGTCTTGTGCCTGGTCTTACATGTGAATAAGTGATGGCAATACATTCCTGGGCAAGAGGGAATGGTAGAAAGGGAAGGTGTTTGGGAGCTCCAGAGACTGGAGCTTGGGCAGGTGACTTGACTTCTGCACAGAAAGGCCCTGACCTATGCTTGGTCCATGAGGGGTGACCAGCAAAGTTCAGTCCCCTTTTCCTGGCCACTTATTCTCCATATGGCCTCGGTCTGCCCCCTCCTTTCCCGGCCCCCCCCCCTTACATACACCGTTCTTCCTCATCCAATTGCCTAAAAATGTATGGCCTTTTCTCTCCCTTCTAATCATCATCTTTAAGGAGGAGTCATTTTATTGATTACCATTCCAGTGAATAGATTCATTCGAGCCATTAAATCGCCATTTTTGTAGGTCAAAACCAGTCAAATGTAGGCAATTTCATATTACAACAGTAGAAATAAATGCCTTGAGACATCTCACTCAGGCTTTCTAGAAACAAGATGTGGAATCATACTTGTGGAAAAGCCACCTTAGCCAGCTATTGGACGGTGGGTAAGGAGGGAGAAGGACCCACCACCCTATATTAAACCTCAATAAAGTTTGCAGACAACAAAACCAAAAGCCACCACCAACGTCCACGTCCCCCAAGACAGAGGCTGGCTCTTCAGCCATTTTTGAAGGAGAAAAAAATATTCTTCTCACACTCAGCCACAAATTGGCTTAAATAATCTGCATCATCGTCTCCTGTCTGCTCAGCTAATCATGTTGGTAAATGCTTGGGTATTTTTTTTTTCCCTGTGGCTGCCGCTTACCAGGAGGGGAGATGATGGAAGCAGGGTGGGAGACGGAGAGGGGGGAAACGTGTCGTGATAGATGACTGATTCGAGAATGCATTTGCTATTCTTGGTTAACGTCCTCGAAGACACAGGGGATTGGATTGGTCGGCCAGCTCCCCCTGTGCGGCACAAACAAGAATCATTAATTAAAAAGAATTGCCACCCCCTCCCCAGAATTAAGAATGTGATGTTCAGATTCGTTTTAAGAAAGGTAATTTGATACCAATAAATTACAATTATAAAAACTTCATTACAGTCAAGAGCAATCTATCCACCATTGTCCTAATTACACATTGTAGAAATAATGAATGCTAATGATTTAATGTACAATAATTACCACGATTGAAAAATAAAATATAATAATCGCCACCGTTATTGTTATCAATAATGCAGATATTTTGGCATGGCTGATCTCCACTTGAAGCTGAGATAAAATTTCAGAGTTTTTTTGTTTGTTTGTTCCCAATTAGAAACAACCCTTTCTCCTCCCCTGTCCCCACCCCCAGCCTCATCTTTATTAAGACAAGAAATCCACAGCATGGAATGAAAATGATTGCTTCTCCTGGAGGGTCAGAGTTAAAGGGTGAAGTTCACATCTTCTCCCTCCTAGCCAGCAGCTCACCTTTGGATTCTTCCTGGGTATCTTTTGAGGTAGGGAAGAAAGGACAAGCAACTATTCAATTATTCTCATGTGGACGTAAGATTGTATTTTGGCCAAAGCCACTCCCCAGGTCCTTCATGAAAACCTCTATGGCTCTCTGTTGCAAAGAGAAAATATCCAACTTTTTTATCCTGACATTCACAGGGTCGGGTTGTGGCAAGGAGCATGGGCTCTGGGTTCAAGTCCCCGCCCCACCACCTACTAGCTGTGCGAAGTTCAACTGAGCCTTCTAACATTTCTAAGGTTTCTATCATTTTCTCCTTGTAAAATGGGGCTTAAAATGGTGCCCACCTCGTGGTTTCATGGACTAGAACACTGATCTCTACCTTGAGTTCAACTCAGGGAGCCGTCAAACAGTTTGGGTGTGCGGACCCTGTGCCATGGCCCTGAGCCCTCACAGGGCTCGGCTTGTCTGCCGTCCTTCTCTCAGGGATCAGAGGCCTGGGCTGCCTGCTGTCTGATCCCCAAAACTGCGATTTTAAAATATTTTGTCTGGCTTTCTAGTTGCTTAAGGCAGGACAGTAAATCTGGTCTCTGTTGTGTCTCCTTCTCCTGAAGCAGAAGAAATACTATGAGGTTTTTGTCTTTTGTTGTTTTTTTTTTTTTTGAGCATTTTGATAAGAGTAATTATATAGAGTGGGTGAGGGAAGAGAACCTTCTCTCTCAACTCTCCCCCACTCCGAGCATCTCCCTCCACTAATATTTTGAAATGATTTATCGTGAAACACGATTTGAAAGGAGTTTAAATAAAAACACTCTAAAGGGGAAGAAAACAGGCGAAATTAAATGAGGGAGGGAGATGCAAACAAGACCATCCAGGTGGGGATGTGACCCTAAGGCTCAGATCCAGGCAGATGCTACGCTGACACCTTCTATCAGAATTTCTCCACTTCTTGTTGCTTTTTTAACCTGGCAGCCTTTTTTTTAATGCACATCGTCAGGCCCCACCTCAAACCTATTGTATGTAAGGATCAAAACCTAAGGCTAGGGTCCCACATAGAATCTGCCTTTTCTACATGTCCCCCAGCTGCTTCTGACATATGATAAACCGATGGGGCCCGGCCATCAGGAGGCTACACCCTTTGGCCTCAAGTGGTGAGTGAGTGGCAAGATCGACCTTGAAACTGAGACTCCTGACTTCTCACTCTGGTCTCCCACGTAGGCGGTCACTGTCCACCCTCCCGGATCCTCAGAATCACCTGGCTAAGGACCCTCTCCTAGAAATTCGGGTTGGATGGGTGCATGGCAGGACCTAGGCATCTGGACTTCCTCAAGCTCCCCGGGTGATTCCAACATGAAGCTGGGCCATGGTGTGGGTTCTAACCGGGGCATCAGCAGGTATGAGACCCCCGAAAGGATATATTATAGCATGTGGGCTCTCTCAGTCTGGGATTCTCCTAAAAGGGAGCATCGTGGCTCAGTTTGTTCAATAAAGGTAGAACCCTGCTTAACTGCGGCAGAACTTCTCCAGCTTGACTGTGTTTAAAACTCCCCTGGAGAGCTTGTTAAAACAGAGAGTCCTCGGCCCTGACACCAGAGATTCTGACTAGTAGGCCCCTGAATGGGACCTGAAAATTGGCATCTCTCACGAGCTCCTCAGCAATGCTATTTCTACTGACCACGCACTGCACCTTGGGAACCGCCGGGCTTGGGAGGAGAATGTCCTCAAAGGGCAGACCCAGGCTCCACCAGTGACAGGGAGAAGCTTAGACCTGCCCCTCCCCCTACCTGTAAAGCCGGGGGAGGGGCTATGATCTCCCAGATGCACTGATGTCTGTCCTCTGTGTCTTCTTTATCATGAGCGGACGACCCCTCCATCCTGAGTCCTCACCTCCCTCCCCACCATCACCTGCTCTCTCCACGCTCCCTTCTGCAAAGGCTCTCACACACCTTGGAGGCCCCTGTGCATGCAATCGCCTTCATCACCACCGTCGTCATCATCACTCACGACCATGGCTGGCTGCAGGAAAGCAGGCGCTGTGTTCTGCTCATCTCTGTATCCCAGGGGTGCCCCAGGAGGGCCTGACCCACAGTAGGTACTCAATAAACACTCACTAAAACGACTCAATGAGCAATAGCTAATGTTCAGAGAGCACTTTGGGAAAAGAGCTACACAAGGCTTCCCTCCTTGGAGCCTCACACTCCAAACAAATGGGCCCTATTTTCATTTCCACGTGTCAGACCGGGAAACGGAGGTTCTCAGAGACAGAGGCGTTCTCCCAGGGTCACACAGCAAGTGCCCAGCAGAGGTCAAGTTTGGATCTCAGGTCTTTCCGGAACCCAGCGACCTCTGCGCTTGGGACCGGATTTGGGGCTCCTGGTGTGGGGGACAACGTTAGCAGGAGCTCCCCTAAGGTGCTGGGTTGGATAAAAATAGCTGGGGGCTGCTCTCGGCCGCGCTGGAGACCCCGGTGCTCCCACGCCGCCAGCTTCCCAATTTAAGCCGCCGGGAGAGCGGTTCGTGAGAAATCAGCTCTATGCGCAGCGCACCTCCCGGAGGCGGGCTGAGCTGCAGGTGAGGACAATGTAATTAAGAAATTAAAAGGTAATTTCCGCAGACGCTGCCCGCGCGCGATCGCCTAATTGATGGAGCGGCCGGCAGAGCCCACGCAGCCGCGGTTCCCGGCGCCCTCCCCGCGCTGCTGGGTCCCTCCCCGGAGACGGGAATGTCTCTGCCGCCTCTGGGACTTGCGGGGAGGTCCTGATCCAGATCGAGAGAGTGACGTTCAGGACACTCGGGGCTCTCCTCGCCCCCATAGGTCATCTGTGCTCTCCTGTTCCCATTTCTCTCTCTGCTTTTGTCCCCCCCTTCATGTCTCTATTGCACTTCCAGTTTCTCTCTGTAAATTTCTATTTCCTTATCTCCCGTCTTTAGTTCTCTCACCAGCATCTCTTTTTCTCTCCTCTCCACCCCCTTTCCCCAGGAGGGTTTCTGTCTCCCTCTCTCCCATTTCCTTCAGTTCCCAAAATTCTTGCCCTGGGCCTGGATGAAAGAGCCCGCCCAGGTAGGTGATCTTTACACCCAAGAGGAGACTGCACTGAAGTCACTGATGCCACCACTATCTCCACCTGCTGTTCCTGCAGGGCTTTGTATGGTGGGGGCGGGGTGGGGGTCACTGGAATTTCCCAGCAGAGGCCCTGCAAGCCCACAGCAATGGCTTCTTCATTAGACCCGCCTGGATTATCACGTAGAGTCTGTGTGCAGGGATGATGGTGGGTAGGTGCGCAGAGGGGAGGAGGAGTGGATTCATGTGTAGGTGATCAGTTGGGTATTTGACTGGATGGTTGATTGGTTGTTCAAAGAGATGGGTAGGTGGATGCATGGATAATGGAGGGTTGGTTGGTAATTGGATGGATGAATGGGTAGGCGAATGGATGGTGGAGGATGAGTAAAAGGGTGGTAAATATAAGTCAATGGATGGATAAATTAAAGAGTAGTTAACTGTGGAAGTGATCAAATTTGCAAACAGATGGATGGATAGATGAGTAGATATGTGGGTAAATCAGCGTATTGATGATAAACAGGTTTATAAATGGGTGATTGGGTGAGAATGGATAACAGGGAGGTGGATAAATGGGTAGATAGGAGGGTGAGTGGGTATTTGGCAGGGGGGAGTATGCACTGGTGGGTCTGTGGTGGATGAGTGGGTGGTTTGGTAAGTGAGTGGGTAGCTGAATGGCTAGGACAGCATTGATAGATGAGCATGTGGATGGGTGGGTATATGGAAGATAAATAAGTGGGTGTAGGAACGCATGGATTGATGAGTAAATGGGTGAACAGTGGGGAGGCAGATGAGCGGGTGAATGGAGATATGAGTGGAAGAATAGGAACGGCGAACAGCAGATGGATAGAGGGGTGGGTGGCCAGATAAACGGTGGAACCCACAGGAACGTAAGTATATGCCTAAAGGTGACATTAAGGAACAGCTGTTTGAAGACAACATCAAAACATAAGCAACTATAAATAAAGGGAGAGTCTGCACCCCCCGAGCTTCCCTCTAGCACCTGGACCTCAAGGTCTTTCCCAAGAGTCTCCCCTTACAGAGGAGCAGGGGTTGGGTCCTCTGCAGACCAGGGACGAGCCACCACCCTTCTTGCGTCTTTCATCTCTTCATTCACCAAATGGACACGAACATCAGCCCCTTCAGGTTGGGAGGGAAGGGTTTGAAGCAAGGGGGATGAAGGCACCTTGGCCCCACCCCCCACCAGGGCACCAATGTCAATCAGTGGAAACCCCCACAGCCCCATCCCCACCCCGATCCCGTCACCTGTGGACCCACCCAACCACCGGGTCCAGTGACCATGCTTTCTTACGCCATGCCCACTCTTGCAAATGGCCCCTCCCTGACTTCTCTAAGGTAACCAAACTCCGCCTTTTCTTCAAGGGCCAATTCTCTCCCACACCTATACCTACAGGAAGCCTTCCCCAGTTGCCTCTCCCCCATCACAAAGGGCCTTGAATGACGTGCTAAGGAACATAGACTTTAATTTGGTAGGGACATGGAGCCATGGGAAAGTTCTCAGTCCTGCACCTGCCTCTTGGTATAACACATTTGCCCCAGGACTCTAGTGGCCTGTGTCTCTGTGGCCACCCCCACCCCGACCTCAGCTTCCACTGCAGACCCCCAACATAACATAGAGAAAAACCTTTTGCTCATTCCTGGGTTTTCAGTCCCCAGTAGCGAGTTTGGTACCCACTAGGTGCTCAGTAAACGCTAGCTGAGATGGAGAAGCGAGGTAGTTGCCAAAACGACTTCATTGGCAAGACACTTTTGCCTGCTGACCCCTCTTCTGTATCTTCCCCCATTTGCTGGAGGAGGAAACTGAGGCCAGCAGAGCTTGCCCAAGGGCCCTCACCAAAATTCTGCTCTCTGCCCCCCTAACCATCACCCTTCATTCTGAGTCAAGCTCGGAATGAGCTGAGTCAGGAATGTGACCACCCATGAGCACAAACCACAAAAGGGTCCTTTGTTCCGGGAGCTGCCGAGAGGCAGGTGGGGGAGGGATCTGTTGGAGGATTACGGCAGAGCCTGCAGGGAATTCCTTTGTCACTGGGGCTCAGTGGGGGCTGGAGCTGGAGTTTTTACCTGCTAAGAGCCCCCCTGAGCTGCCTCCCACCTGCTGGGAATGCCTGAGGCCAGAGAAGCAGGGAGGCCCACCTGAGGTGTTGTTCTCAGGCCGGCACACCTGGACAAAAGGAGCGAGAGGAGGAAGAGAAGCGGGGGAGGGAGGCGGGAGGGAGGTGGAGGAAAGTGGAAGAAAAGGAGAGAGGGAGGAAGACCCAGACAGACATCTACAGAGGAGAACAGACACATGTATGCACGCAACCACAAATACATAGACACTGGTACACCTTCAGACGCCCACGTGTGGGAATGAGGAACCATCTACACCATAAATGCGTGTGCACCTCTGTCTCATCCATTTGTTTATGTTTCCACGCACAGAACCACACACACGAGCACAGTCACATAAACAACTGTGCATGTACACACACACACACACACAACAGCACAGACCCTCACCAGATGCTCACACGGACCTGCGTGTGCCCCTCCATTCACATGCGCACTCGCACCTAGGCCGACACATGTAGCAGCCGTTCACAGTCACATTCTCCTGTTCGTATATGGATGCACAGGTATGCTTGCCTCTGATCTGCCGTCCAACATTCAGAAAAATTCCCCCTTAGCAGTTGTGCAAGCCTATTCACAGGTGTGTGGCATCCGTGCATCACTGGGGATGAAGCAGTGACCCTCCCCAGTGGCCTAGAGCAGAGGGGGGTGGTGCAAGAAAGACAAAGACACTAATACCCCCTCCTCCTCAGCGTTTCCCAACTGGTTTCACACCCAGCAGCTCGGTGGGACTGTGCTGTGTGCCCAGGTGGTGACACCAGGAGGGAAAGCCTCCACTTCCAGATGAGTAAACTGAGACGCCCCACAGGCAATGTGCTCGGATCCTAAAGCTGGTTTGTGGGGGAACCCTCAGCCTCAGACCTGTGGGCATTTGGGGCCAAACGATTTTTTGGGGGGTGGGGGCTGTCCTGTGCAGAGGATGTGAAGCAGCCCCCCGCCTCTACCCAGTAGATGCCAGCAGTACCATTCCCCAAGGGGGGCTAACCAAAAATGTCTCTGGGCATCATCAACATCCCTGGGGGTGAGGAGAGACAAACTTGCCACTGACCACTGTCTACTCCCCTCTACAACTTGCCCTTCTAATGTGAGACCAGGTCTGCGAGATGCCCCAGGTCTGCACGGAGCCCTGGGTCATTCCTGTTTGCAGCAGGAGAATCTTTAGGCCACATCCTGCCTTTCTCCTGACGAACAGGGCCGCTATGAATACCGCTGTCCCTGCTGCCCGAACGCAAGTGTGTGTTCTCTAGGGACATACCCAGCCATCTGCAAGATCCTTGTCCCTAAAACCCTACTTTCATTTTGAAGGTCATTGTCTGCCTGTATGCACTCAGGCCCTACAGCGACATCCTATGTGTGACCTACTGACTCAAGTCCCAACTTCCCGATGAAGGAATGCTGGGAGTCAGGGTGTCCAAGCTGCAGTTCCCACTGACATGCCTTGTGACCCAGGAGAGGTCACCCTCCTTTGGGCACCTTTCCTCCTATGTAAGATCCTTAACCACTGATAACTGGAATGTATGGAGTACTTGCTACCATGTTTCCTGGAATAGCAACCTCATGAAAAAGGTCCTACTGTCACCCCATTTTACAAACAGGGGATCTGAGGCACAGAAACATTGCGTAAGCAAGTAGGTGCTCAGTGGCAGAGCTGGGAGTTGAACCCAGATTCTACGTGACTCCAGAGCCCATGGGCGCCTCCATTCATTAATTCAACTAGCTGTTTATTCAACTAATATTTTTGCTGAATACCTACTACGTGCTGACCCTGTCCTTGGCAGTGATCCAGACAGGCACGATCCAAGCTCTTATGAAATCTCCTGCCCTAATGACAGGAGACGGTGGGGGAGGAGAGAAAAATTATTGTGCTTACTTTTTTTGTCATTTTGTTAATGGCAAACAAGTTTAACAATAAGTGTTCTAGGGAAAAAGACAGTACTAGAAGGCAGCTTTGGCCAGAGGAAGTCCCCTCTAAGGAGGTGACATTTGAGCTGAGAGCTTGTGTTGAGGAAAAAATAGTCAAGCAAAGATCTGAAATTAACATTGTTGCAGGCAGCGGGAACAGCAGGAGCAAAGGCCCCAAGTCAGGAGACATTTTAGAATTTTCCGGGAACTGAGTAGGCAAGGGGGAAGAGAGGTCTCACCACAGCTCCTCAGTGTGAATTCGTAGTCTGGCCATGGAGACCTCCCACGGCTGATCCCACCCTCCCAGCTCTCCACCGTCCACCGATGCCCAGCGTCCACTCTGGGGAGGAGGCAGGTCCGGGAAGGGAATGGACATGCAAACCCCATTCGCCCGCAGAGCCCGTGCTGTGCCCCCGAAGGTGGCTCTTTCGGGCCACTTTGCCAGAGGGGGAATTGCTGCAACCGGAAAAGAGGCAGAATCTCCATTTCTTCATGGAGCCCGCGACAGGATTGTGGAGAAATAACACACGTCTCGGCCCCGGTCCACAGGTGCCTTGCAGCCCATGTTAATTTCCACTTTCCTTGGGGACTAATTCTGCAGGCGCGGGGAGCACGCTTTGCCACTTCTGATGAGGGCAGGCTGGACTTGCTGAGGGCTTGCTGAAGCCTACCCACCTTGATTGGACACCGTGATGAGGTCTTTCCTCACCTTCCTTCACTGGGACGCCTCCTTCCGCGCCCTTTCCCTTGTCTGGCAGCGTTCTTCCCTGCCCCCTCCACACCTCTGCGTCACAGCTCCCTGACCCAGGTCACCGTGGAGGGAGGGGGAGTGTGAGGATGACCTCATGGCTGTCTTGGCGGGAGAGCTGTCATGTGGTTGCCCGGCTGGCATCTTCCCCTTCCCCTTTCTTCCCAGAGATGGAGTGAAGGGCTTTCACACTTGTCTGGGCTGACTCCAAGTGTGTGATCACTCTCTCCAGGTGTCAGCGTGGCTGGGAGATTTGTGATACCGCCCGGTTCCTAATTACCTCCCTCTCTGCACTCTCTCCCCTCCCAGCTCTCCTTAGACCCGCTGCCACCAACTCCGTCATCTCCACCTGCCAGTCTGCCTGGCTCCGTCTGCAGAAGAGAAGCGCAGCTGGAGGCTGAGAGAGGAGACTTCCCAGGGTCCGGCTACAAGAGGTCGTGTACCTGTGTGTCCAAGTGTGCACATGCAGCCACGCTCAAGGTATACCACAGCATGGCATGTGGACCCTCAGACACTTGCAAAAAAGACCCACTCACCCAGTAGGGTTTATGCCAGGAATACAAACATGTTTTCTAGCAAAGCAGGGACATAATTCACTACATTATCAGATGAAAGGAAAGTGACACGGTTCTCTCAATGAATGCTGAAAAGACTTATGAAAAATGTCCAAGCCCAGGTTCCAGGTAGCAGGAACTCATGAGGAGGTACACACCCAAGGCAGTGAGAGAGAGGGAAAGGGAACTGAGGCAGGAGAGGATGGGAACAAGGCAAGGTGATAGATTGCCGGGCTACTCACCGGGCCCGGGGGGCTGCTCATATCTACGGGGAGCCTCCAGGTAGCCATGCCCTGAGCGGTCCAGCAGAAGAGGAAAGAGGGGATTTACCAGCTCGGCTCCCTCCTCAGCTTCTGTTTCCCACTGGTCGAAATTCCCCTCCTGCATTAACTCTCCTGCATGTCTGGGTCACACTGTGCACGCCCTTTGCAAGGCTTTTGGGAAGCCACACCCTGTAAAGTGGCGTTTCTCCTAAGTCCAGAAGCAGCGACAGGAGCTGAAGACTCTGGCTTGCAGCTGATCCGCCTTGGGCAGCAGAAGTGCGTGAGCTTTCGTAGAATCAGGTGGCTGCTGTGGAGGCTGGGGCTGAGCAAACAGCTGAGGTCTGAAGAGCAGGCGAGACCAAGAGAATCCAAAGAGGCTCATAAATGTATCAGATATAATTGATTTCAACTTCCATTCCTAATCAAAATTCATCAAGCAATGCATTCGTGGGAATAGTAAAACACTTCCATTTAAATTCAGGACTGAGATAAAGTTACATAGGATCATCACAGGTGCTCAACCTTGTACTTCAGGCATTAACCAATGCAATAAGACAAGAAAAAATGGAAGTATAATGTTGAAAAGAAAGAGACAAAATGGTCATGTATATATGTGATATGATTACCTCAAAACTACAAAAGAAGCAGTTGACAAACTATTTAAATTAGCAATACACATTATGTGCAACTCTTCCTTCTCTCTCTGCCTTTACATCCAACACTCCAAGAAAACTCATCTCCTCTGTTCCTTGCACCTGCTCTGCAAATTCACACCTCTGGAACTTTATCCCACCTTGACCTCCTTCCTTGAAGCTTCTGTAGGTACAAGTCCTACCTATTTCCCTATGCAAATACCACTGTGTTTTTAAAAAAACCTTTGTGGTTCCCCCAACCACAGATAGTCTCTCCAACTTTTAAGCATGAACAACCTGTATCATTCATTCATTCTCTCTAGTTCTCTAAAGGTACCTAGCCCCTTACCTTTTATTCTAGTTATTTGTGCCCACACCCTACCTACTGAACTAAGGTGTGAGCATGTTGAGTCCAGAGATTGCGGGGGAAAGAATATAGTTTAGTGACAAAGGGAACTTTGGAACTTGGCAGACCCATCTTCTGATTTCAGTTCCCTATATGTAAGCTGTACGGCTTTCGGCAAGTTCTGGACTTCTCTCAGCTCTTCCTCATAGAAAAATTGAGAGCACACTGGGGTTGTTTTGAGGTTTATCCTAAACAGGTCAACATTATATATGCATTTATCCATACATGGAGCAAACTATGCCACACGTAGCAAAGGATACTATTATTATTCACTGTCACTCATCTGTTTATCTCTAGCATCAAGGACAGTCCCCAACATATAACAGATGTTCAAAAGATGCTTGATGAACGACTTCCATTTATAGTCATTCAGCAACTATTTCTTGGGAACTTCTGAGTACAAGGCAATGCTCAAGATACCAGAAGTGCGAGGATGAGCGAGATCTCCAGGAACTCAGGTGTGTCCGAATACAAAGAAATACAGGAACGCAAAGCAGAGAAAGTCAAGCCCAAGCCCTCTGCAGTCACCCTCCCATTCCCAATCCCTGTGGTGGGTGTCCTTGTGGAGAAGTCAGGGCAAAACACGGGATCTTAGGCCATCAGGTCCCTAGAGAGGAAAGGCCAAGGACTTGAGCTCTGGAGTCAGACCTCACTGAGTTCTAATTCTGGCTCCTACATTTATCATTTGGATGAATTCAGAAAAACGGTCTCATCTCTGAGTCTTGGTTCCTCTTCTGGAGAATGGGGATCATAGCAGTTCCTACCGTCCCTACTGCAGAGGAGCTGGGGGCTAAAATGAGGTCAAGTAAAAAGAGCTTGGCAATGTGCCTGGCATCGACAAAGCACTCGTTACGTGCTGACGGTCACCCTACCCTCTCGTTCTGCAGCTAGGGAGTGGGATATGTTATAGGTCACACCACGCTGTGACTAGATCTGGTCTCCTGGCTCCCAAGCCATCTTCCTCTTTGGATTTCCTGGGCCCAGGCCACCGCTGGCGTAGGCCTGGAAACCTATGGAAGCCCCAGGACATTGAGCCACACAGCCTTCTCAGACCCTCTCTGACTGGTACTAAGCCTGGACCACAGTTGCCGGATTAGACCAAGGTAGCGATTTCATCCATTCTCGCAAAATCGGTGTTTCCTGCTTGGCAGAAGGGCACTCTTCCCTCTGGCACCTGTGGGCCTCCTTCCTTCCAGGCAAACCATCAGGTGCCTCAAGTCCTCTAGTTTGGCTGTTACCACCCACAAAAAACAAGGGCCATCAGAGCGCAGTTTCCTTCTCTTCCCCCAAAACCCCTCAAAAATGGGTCTTCCTCATGAGGTAGATCTCTCAGCACTGACATGGGCAGGTAAATGAAGACGAATTCAGTGAAAAATTGGAAAAAGTCACCTACTCTGCTTAGTCCAATCCCGTTTTAAAGAATATACGCCTATCCCTGGCTGGTGTAGCTCAGTGGATTGAGCACAGGCCTGCGAACTGAAAGGTCGCCGGTTCAATTCCCGGTCGGGGCACATGCCTGGGTTGTGGGCCAGGTCCCCCATTGGGGGTGTGCGAGAAGCAACCAATCCATGTTTCACTTGCACATTGATGTTTCCCTCCCTCCCTTCCCCTCTATCTAAAAATAAATAAACAAAATCTTTTAAAATATATATATATATATATATATATATATATATATATACACACACACCTAAAAATGAAAAAAAGCTGCAGTTAGTAACCGAAAGCTTTTCCATTGGTATGTCTGAGGGTAGGATGACAGTGAACGTTCTGTATTACATGTGACCATCAATTTCTCATTTAGGCATCGCGTTTTTAATTGGGAATAATAGAGCACTTGCAAAGGAAATCGGGTTCTTTGGGTCTTGGCCAGAATAAGAGGCCAAGAGGGCTGGCAAAAAGGGTTCTAGAGAAGTTCTTTCTAGGGCCGGAGGGACCACCTGCCTGGGCTGGGGAAATCCCACACTCTGGTCCAGGGCCACGTCCTCCTCAAGGAGGAAGAAAAACTGGATGATGCTATAGACATCCTTGCAGTATCTCTTTCCTTACAAGTGTATGTCTGTTTCTGAATTCCAAATGTGATGCTGCCTCTAGAAACATCCGTAGGAACAGGTGCTACCTTTTCTCTCCAGGAAGGGGAGCCAGGTGGCTGGGGATGGCGCGGACGGAGGTGGCGGCTTCACTTTATACCTTTTTCAGTAGCTTTGGAGTTATAAACCATATGAATGTATTGCCTACTCAAAAAAAAAACAACCCACAAATAAAACTTAAATGTGAAAATGAACTCCTTTCTAAATAGCACTATTAAATCAGTGCACAACATATTAAATATATATTCAGATGGGGGGACAAACACAACCATTTGAAAACAATGACTTCATTTTAAGATGCTCCTTAAGAAACATTTGGAAAACACAAAAAAACAAGGAAAAAGCATATGTACGTTTTACCCAGAGTCCCACCACTCAAAGACAACTACTGTTAATACTATCACTTATTTCTTTTTCTTTTCTGTGCATGTTTTATTTTGTTTTGCAGTGTTGTGGTTTGGACTGTTCAGTGTTAGAATTTTAGAAATTGCTTTTTAAAGATCTAAACCTGGATAAATGCTAACAATAGAGAGTATTGTGGTATAACTTTGAACTGAGCGTCCTCCTGAAAGGCTAGTCCTTCCCCCTGATGCAAAGCCCTGAGAACTCTTAGGGGCAAAGTCTGCCCCCTCCCCCCCTCTGCAACCTGGGGCGTGTGGCCAGTGGGGCTGGGTGTCAGGTGAGGTAGGGTGTTTGTGTGGCTTCTGGGCTATTAACTGAGCTCTAAGCGTGTCCTGTAATCATCTCCAATCTCGGTTCTCCAGACACCTCCCTCCCTATCAGGGAGGATGCCTGATGAATGTGGCTTGGAGGGGGGCTGTTGGCTTTGATGGAGGTGGGGGGAGGGCCCAGGAGGCGGAGGCTGAGCTGGGCAGCTCCCTTCTCTCCTGAGCAAGAGTGATGGGGCTGTAGGACCGGAGGAGGGAGCAGAAAAGAGGAAATGATGGATGGGAAGGGAGACAGCCAGAGACAGGAAAACTGGCAGGAAAGGGGGGGGGGGTGCGGTACGCAGAGCGCCGCGGGCGCTCTGGTCCCTCCTCCACACCCAGGGAGGGTGTATTTCTTGGGGTGAACCCACAGAGGAGCAGGAAAAAGCCCGAGCAACCCCTCCTCAAACCATTCCTGAAGACCTACTGTGTGCTGTAGGCGCAAAGCCGGTCCAGGGGAAACTTCATGAAACCCGAAGGGAGGCAGGGCAGATGTCTGCAGTGGGGGCCGTGAGCTGTGGGTACGAGGTGTCCGTTGGAGTCTGGGATGCACATGTGTGGGAGGAAATGTTCTGGGGGCAGGGGGCCTGGAGGATCACTGCCTCTGAAGGGAGTGGGACACCTGTGTCTTATGGGGGAGGAAGAGACATAAAGAGACTGGGAGGCATTGAGTGAGAGAGAGATACTGAGAGCCAGAGAGATGGGCAAAGAGACACAGGCGGGGTGGAGGAGCACGAAATAGACAAGAAGAGGCAGAAACCAAGGAAGGCGGCGGAGAGACTGTGAACCAGAGGGACAGGCAGGTACAGAGAGACCCTGAAGCGAGAGAGAGCTGAGCAGAGGCCGCAGAGCTGGGGAGAGAGGTGACAGGGGAGAAGGAGGAGCTGGGGGAATGGGGTCCCACCTGCCTGGTGGGGGAAGGGCCGTACGTGTGCCCAGCACCCAGAGGGAAAATGACAGAGATTTTAAAAGACAGGCAGACGGAATGGCACTTGAAAGGAAAAGGGGTATAGGGAATGACAGGAACAGAGACACACAGAGAGGAAGGATGGTGACAGTGGGTACAGAGGACTGACAGGTGCGCAGGGCAGGGCAGGAATAGTGTGACATGGCCCACGTGAAAGCCCCACCCTGGACGTGCCAAGGTCTACAACTGCGCTCTTCGGTAGGGTGGCCGCCGGTCACAGGAGGTGGCTGAGACCTGCAAAGGTGGCCCGTCTGATGGAGGGAGTGGTAAGCATAAGACACACACTAGGTTTCCAAGTTAGTATGAAAAAGAAAATGTAAAATATCTCACCAGTAATTTTAAGTGTTATTATATGTAGAAACAGTATTTTGGATACATTGGGTTAAATAAAATAGACGAATACACTTAACCTTGCCTGTTCCTTTTTGCTTTTAAAAAGGGGGGCTATGGGGAAATGTGGAACGATGTTTGTGGCTTTGCATTACCTTCCAAGCAGACCGTTTGGGGCCTGAGGAGGGAGAGGCCATCAGAGAAGGGGCGGTCAGAGAGGTGGGAGGCGATCACTCCATTAGTCAGTCAACAGACGACTCCTGAACGCGCGTTCGAGGTGAGCCGCGGGCCCTGACCTCGTGGCGCCTGCGGCTCAGAATGGAGCACCCGGATGATTGCGGTAGCGCTTGGAAGCCGGGGAGAAGGTATGCCTGCCAGGAGGAAGCGGAGAGGATGACGAGTCAGAGCTGTGGCAACATCACAGCCGCCTCCCCAAACAGCTGCAGGCATATGCGGTCAAAGAACAGGACTGGTCATCTTCTCCGGCCCCGGCCTCTGGCTAAGCATTGTCCCCATGCCGTTTCATTGACTAATCATCAGGACAACCCCACGGGGTTCGTACTAACTAATATTAGCCCATGTTACAGCTGAGGGGGGTGGTTCAGAGAGCTGAAGTGGCTTTCTTGAACCTGCACAGCCAGAGAGTGACCCAACAGGGATTTGAACCCAGAACCCATGTGCTTAACCGTGGGGAGATCCCACTCTTCCCTACTGGAGAAATGTGTGGCTGCTTAGTTGCATGTAAATTTATTGGTTCTGCACTCTTTCCTCCATGCCAGGGTGAAAGGGGGCCATCCAGTTCCTGCCTCCCCCAGACATCCCGGGCTGCCACCCTCCCTAGCTGGCGTTGTTAGAAGATTTGATTCTCCCCAGCTCCAGCCCAAATTCCACTCCCACAGTTCCCTGGGGATATTGGTCAGCTCTCGGAGTGGGGGCGGGGCTGCCAGCAACGGGGCACTTGCCCCTGTGGTCAAAGCAAAGTTGGCGCCTGAGTCATCTCCATCCTTCTCTCTGCCTCTCGCCACTACCCTCCCTACCGCCCCCACCGCCCCTCCCCGCCGCAGGGGCCCCCAAGCCCCCCTCAGCTTCGGCGCAATTTAATGTCTCACCGAGCTGTCCCCGTTTGACAAACAGGTGATTTTGCTAACGAGGAATAAATGAGATCCGCGGGATGAGAGAGTGTGGGCAGCAGCTGGCGTGAGGGCAAGATGTGCCGAGTTTATTAAAATAATATCTGGCCACATGCTCGGGGCTGAGGGTCCAGGCTGGAGGCGCGCCTCGCTTTTCTCCCCACCACCTTCTGCTCCTCTGAGCCACCGTCTTGTCCCCGTCCCCTTCCAACTTCCGGGAGGTGCCTGTTCCCCATCCAAGTTGGCAGTGCCCGTGCAGGCCCTGGCACAGGTGCCCACTCCCCTAGGAGGCAGGGGTGCGGGGGCCAGAAGGCTTTTAATTGGAAGATGATGGGGCTGATGGATGATTGGAGTGGGGTGTGCAAGCCGGCGCACATGAATGTGACTGTGCGCGAGTGTGTGAATGAGTGTGTGGGATCGGAGTCGGGGAGGCGCTTCTAACCAGAAAGAAAGCAGGATGGAGTGGGAGGAAGAGCTGGAATTTGATGAGGAGTGTGGGGAGGGGCGGGGAGAGAGGGAGAAGTGGGGGAGGGGGGCTGGAGGGGCAGAGACAGAGCAGAAATGCACAGGAAGACAGAGTGAGACACAAAAACACGGGGAAAGAGAGGAGACATAGTGAGAGACAAAGGCCACACAGAGAGAGTCACCCAAATGGGGACAGGGAGAGAGGATATCCAAAACATTATTTCTACATGTAATAAAACGTAAAACAAAATGTAAAACTACTCGTGCGATACTGTACATTTTCATTCTCATGCAGACGTGGAAATCTAGTGGGCATCTTAGGCTTATCACTCCCTCAGTCAGTCCGGCCCCACTGGCAGGTCTCAGCCACCACCTGTGAGCTGTGGCCGCCCTACCACCCCACTGAAAAGCATAGCTGTAGACCTCGACCGGTCAAGGTCAGCAGCCACCCTGGGGAGCTTCTTAGACCTGCAGAGTCTCACAGGTTAGCCCAGACCTCCTAAAGCAGAATCTGGCTTTCCCCCCGCCCCCATTTTTCATTCTGAGATGGGTGCAGATTCACAGGCAGTTGTAAGAAATAATGCAGACAGACCCCCTGTGCCTTTCCGCCAGGTTGCCCCCATGGTGACATCTCTCCCGCCGCTCGTCCAAGCCATAGGCAGGAAACTGACCTACTCATCTCATTCAGATTTCGCCCGCCTAACCTTTTCACTTGGAGTTTTTTCACTCATGGGTCTGTGTCTTTAGCTCTATGCAATTTTAGCACCACCACAGTCAAGGCTCAGAACATGCATCTCAAGGACCCCTTGTGCCGCCACCCTGTCAGAGCCTCAGCCACTTCCCAGCCCCCTTGCCTCGCAACCCTTAGAGGATCTGCTTTTCAATCCAACCCCCGGGTGACTCACATGCCTGTTAGAACCAAACTCGGGCCGAGTTAGTACCTCGTCCATTTTCTTTCAATCCCTTGAGGGAGAAAGTAGTTTAAAACGACTGTGTCTTTCTTTCTTTTTCTCTGATGTAAGTTTCAAGTGTACCACATTATAATTTGGCATCTGTACACACTGCAAAGTGATCACCTCCGAAAGTCTATCTCTCACCATACAATTGCTTCCCTTCCCCGTTTTTTGCTCACCCTCCCCCAACCCTCTTCCCCTCTGGGGATCTGTTTTCTGTATCTGTGAGTTTGTTTTCATTTTATTTTGTTTGTTGTTTGGGGCTTGTTTTGGTTTTTTGTTGTTGTTTTTTTTTTTTGAGAGTCTATGTAAGTGAAATCATACATTATTCATTTTTCTCCTTTGGATGTATTTCACTTAGCATTGTATCCTCAAGGTCCATCCATGTGGTTGCAAATGGCAGGCTATCATTCTTTTTTGTGGTTGAGTAGTATTCCATTGTACAGGTGCGCATCTTCTTTATCCATTCATCTATCAGTACACACTTCGGCTGTTTCTATACCTTGGCTATTTTGTAAATAACGTTGCGATGAACATAGGGGCTCAGATATCTTTTCAAATTAGTGTTTTTGTATCCCTCAGACAAATACCCAGAAGTGGAGTCCCATGGTGGTAGAACTAATATTTCTTCAAAACCTCTCTAGCCCTTGCTAATGCCCTGTGGGCCTCTTGACGTCTCATGTCTCTCATTTGTGCAGTGGGAACTATAATAATATCTACCCATAGAGTTACTAAGAGGATTAAATGAGATGATGCCATAAAGTGCTTCTTACTTTAGCATCTATAGCATCAAGGCTGAGCAAAACCCTAGCTGTCTGTTGTCCCCCATCGGCCCCTGCCAGCCCCCCACCAGCTCCCATTCTGAGGCTCTGGCTTCACTGCAACATTGCATATCACTGGGAAGTCTGCCTGGGACAACCTTGACTTCCACCAGAGGAAACAGCGTGATTCACAAGGGCACATCCATGCAATGGAACATCCTGCTGTGTGTAAAAATTCACGTTCTGTGTCTAGTAACCATCCAAGGGTCATTTTTACTAGTTTTTACCATTAAAAAGAAATACGTGGTTGACATAAAAATTCAAACAGTTCAGAAGTGTGTCGTATAAACTTAAAGTCCCCGATCCCCCGCTCCCACGGCTCCAATCTCAGAGGCAATCCTCGATCACCACATGGCGTGTGTCTTTCGGGACAGTGCCTATGCAGACACAAATATACCCACGTGTGCTTGTGTGTGTGTGCACGTGCCTCTTAGTGCGTGTTTACACAAAGGGTGTCATGCGAGACATGCCAATCAGCCACTTGCTTTCCTCGCCCAGCCAAATATGTGCAAGGTTGCTAAGTGAGAAAAACAAGTTTCATAAATGGCGTGTTCAGCTTGATCCCAATTTTATATATATTTGCATAGAAAAAGATCTGGCATGCCATATCCGAACAATATAAGTAACAAATCCTAGAAAGCAGTTGGGTGGTGGGGGAGGTAGGGGGGCATGTTGAAGACTGACATTCGCCATCCTGTGCCTCCGTTTCCACATCTGTAAAATAGGATTTAGCCTGTGGTTCTCAGCCAGGAGCAATGCCCTCTCTTCTGCAGGTGGACACGGGGCAAGCCCTTTAGACATTTTGATTGTCTTAAGGGGGGCGGGGCTTAGTGCTGTCATTTGGTGAGCAGAGGTCGGGGGAACTCCTGAACGTGCTCCAGCACACAGGACAGCCCCCACCACAAGGAACGGCCTGGTTAGAAATGTCAGTCACGCCAAGGATGGAAAACGCTGAATATCATAGCCCCTGTCCGCACCCCGAGCTGCGGCGAGATTTTAGGAGATGCCAGCCAGCGGGAAGCTGCTGTCACCGCCTTCACCTTCGCTATTGTCCTCGCAGTTATTCCAGTGGCAAGGATGGGGACGGGCTGAATATTTTTTAAGCCTGGAAGATGCAGTCAGTTGTCCGAGCCTGTGCTCAGGGAAGCTCCTGGGCTGATTCGGCTCCAGGTGAGCACACGACTGTCACAGCTTTTGCTCCAGGGACCAGGCCACAGGGTGACCCTTCCTGTTCCCTGCCCAAAGCCAGAGGCAGCAGAGCGAGGTGGGTGAGGGGGCTGGCCGGCCGGCTGGCCGGCCAGGACGTCCACAGGCCTGGCATAAAGCCCCAGCCGGCGGCTGACCAGCTGGCCGAGCCCCCGAGTGGGGGCCCAGCTGCCTGGCCTGGGCCCGGGCCCCCTCTCCTCTCTACCTTCCCCGGCTGCTCCCAGGGAGCAGGAATTAACATGAAGGCGTCCTTTGCACCTCCCGAGCTCATTAGCTCCCGGTCTCATTCTCTGTGGAAAGCTGGAGTTCTGCTTGTAGCATCACGCTCTACTGCTGGGCCTGTGATTGTGGCCGGCCGGCCTCCCCGCGATCCCACCGGGGGCCACTCCTTCCCATCTGCCTCCCCGCTCCAGAGCCTTCCCCTTTGTCTTCCCTCCGCCACTGCCCGCTGCCCCTCTTGACTCCCTGTCCTCGTCGGCACCTCCTTGGCTTTCTTCCCCATGCGGCTTTCCTGGCAGCCACTCCTGAATCAGGCCCTGGGCTGAGCCCCACCGCCCCCCACCCTCCGCTAGAAAGAGGAAAAGCCTTGAAAGAGGATTCACGGATCTGAAACACAGACCTTGGTCACGGTCATTCTACAGATGTGAAAACTGAGGCCCAGAGACAGTGAGACTTGCCTGAGGTGGGAGAGGGAGTGGCGGAGTCATCAGTGCGTTCATTCGCTAAATATTTATGGAGTCGTCTTTGCAGGGTCACACACTGTTGGAGACTCTGGGGACACAGGAGCGAGCAAGACAGCTACGGGGGTGGGCATGGCCAAAGGCATGCAGCCCAGGGCCTGGGCCCAGCAAAGAACTGTCTGCAGGGAAGAGCAGGGCTCACTTCTCAGGCTCCGCAAAGGGTTCCCAGGCTGCCGCAGTGCCCAGTGGCCTGCTTCCCACCCAACTCCAGCCTCGAGCGCAGGTCCCACCCTGGTGGGACCTAGGAGCTGACAAACTCCTTCTGCAAATGGCCCCAGAGTAAACATGGCTTTGCAGACCACACTGTCTCTGTTACAGCTACTCTGCTCTGCCAGTTGTTAGGTGAAGACAATACAAATGGTCATCGTTGTGTTCCAATAAAACTTTATTTACAAAAACAGGCCATGGGCTGAATCCGGCCCGTGGGCATTAAACCCCTGGCCTAGGGGTTTCCTATTCCTTCGGTTTCTCCTGGCTGGCAGCCCCACTGATTCCTTTTTGCTTAATTACATGGGACTGTATTTAGAAGACACAGGGAACTTTTAGCCTTCTCGTTCCCCTACCCGAGGGATGGCTGGGACCAAGGTTGAACAGAGGACCCACCCCTGGGAGGATGGGAGAGAGAGGCCAGATTTAAAGAGCTGGGTATGTTTGATCAGGGGGGGCTAGCCTGAGCACCCCCAGCTTCAGTCCGCCAGTGAGCCCTGGCTATGGGTCCTCATTCCGCGTGCTGCCTGCAGAACAGGACCCCTGTCCCGACTGGGCTGTCCCAGCTCTGCTGTGCAGCCCCCTCAAGTCCTGGGGCCCAGGAGGATGGCCTCAGGCTGAGAATCCAGGGGCAGGCTGGACTCTTGGACTTGGTGCCTCTCTTTTCCTGTTATGAACACCGGAGGCCCTGGTCTGCCTCAAGGGTAGGAGCCAGGTGAATCAGGGAACGTGAGTGCGTGCGCACACGTACCTGTACACACGCCATCCCCAAAATTATTCGCTTCCAGGGGAAGGTGGGAGATCTTGCCTCTCACACCTGCATGGCACACATCACCCACACTGGGGTGCGGGAGGAGAGTGCCGTGGGTGGGAGGCGGGCTCTGAAGCCCAGCTGTACCCCTCAGAGCCAAGAGACCTTGGGCAAATCACTGCCCCTCTCTGAGCCCCTGTGCCCCCTCTGCAAGAGAGGATCCCCCATAGCTCCCAGCTCCCAGCTGGGATGAGGACAAGAAGAGCTCACTGTGTCACTGGTGACTGCGTGGGAAGTCCCCAGGGGAATCCTGGTGTGTAGAGCACAGCCCATACACTGGAGCCACGCCTATCGTGTCATCGTCATGTCATTTGATCAAAACACCCTGGGAAGAAACACACCCTTGTTCTCATGCTACAGGTGAAGAAACGGAGGAGAGTCATCCGCCCTGTGGTGTGGATGCTGGGTGTGCCGCCCAGACCCCCAGACTGAACCTTAGGCCCCAGACGCCGGCAGTGGTTCCCAGCTGCCAGCCCTCCCCAAGACCTGCTCGGGACTGAAGGCCCTGCCCTGGGAGCCCCAGCCAGGCTCCCGCCCCTCCCAGAGCAGCCCCTATGCCATGTCTGGTGCGATGCAGGGAGTAGAAAGGCCCAGCCCCCCTTGCTTCCATTTGGGGCACCTCTGAAAGACCACCCCAGCCCCCAAGCTCCCCTGGCATGGGTGGAGGTCACCGTTGCCATGACATCACAGCCTGACTTGTCCTCCTGCTTGTCCTGCTGGCCTCCCTTCCTCACAGGCGACCAGAGAGGAGCATGTTCCTGTAAACCACCAGTATGCCCACCTCCATCGCAGGGGCTCTGCCCAGGGCCGCCTTCCCTGAGCCGGCTGGTTAGTGGGTGACGGGGCCCAGCCCAGGCCCTGAGCCCTTCCTGCCTTTCCCTCAATGAGCACAGAACTATGGGCCCACGGGAAGCAATGACAGCAGGTTCCGCTCTCCTAGTCGGCTGCGAGCTTCCGTGGCTGGATAGAAACAACATGTGGGAGTGGTAATAACGATGGGGGGGTGATGCTCCAGCACTTGCGGGCTAGCTTCATGCCTGCGTGCACCCAGATCACCTGGAGTGGGCACAGTGGCCGAAACAGAGGGCTGGGCCCCACCCCCAACGTTTAGGATTCAGTAGGTCTGGGGTGAGAGCTGAGAATTTGCCTTTCTACTGGTTTCCAGGGGATGCTCATCCACTTTGAGAACCACTGGCTGAATGGATAAAGGTCCGCCATCTGGATTCAAAGAGTCCTGCAGTTGAGTCTTGACACCACCACTTGCATGCTGTGTGATCTTAGGAAAGTTACCTAACCTCTCTGATCCTCCATTTTTTTATGCAGGAAATGGATGTGAAGGGGTGAAGGGACCCGCTCCACAGGGTTAACTGGAAAACCCCAAAGATCATGAACATAAAAACAGCCAGCACAAGGCAAGTGCCCAGGACATCAAATCTGTCATTATTATACCCAGCCCTACACTAGCCGCCGCAGTGCGTTAGCTTATTATTTTGTCACCACTGGTAGCCGTTGGCCCATTATCTCCAAATCCCAAGGCCACTTCATTCTGCCTGCCTCCCCTTCTCTTTGCCAGGTGGCCTCCCCATTTTTGAGAAGAACAAACTGGGGAGGTGGCTTGCCCGGAGTCGGAGGCCCAGGTGGGACGCACTGGTTCGCACTGTCTCTTCGCCCCTGTCCCCTTCCCGGGGCCCCGGCTGGGCTCCTTGGGCATGAAGTCTTCCCAAACAAGGAGAGAATAAAGAGCTTTCTGTCCACACCAGAAGAAAAACAAACCCCCACCGCCCTCCATTCCCCGCTAAGGAAATGATGGATTTCTGTTATTGTTGTTGTTGAAATCACTACCAGGAGAAATAGATCAAGGGACATTTTGCCGGCGAGGGAGCTCGCCGTGTCACGGAAGAAAAGGATGCACGGCCCCACCGAGCTGCCTCGCCTTTCTTTTTGCACACTCCTTTTCTCCTCCCCAAACCTCGGCGGGGGCAGGACTGGACTCGGAGGGGCCAGTGGCTGGTGGCCCTGGTTGGAGGAGAGCTGACGAGGCCATGGTTGGGGGGTGGGGAACGGTCTTTAAACTCGTCCCTTCTTTCTCCTCTTCCACGTCCCTACTTCCCTCCCCGCCAGATGTCTGTATGGGAGGGAAGCGGTAAACCAGTTGAACTTTCGATCTGGTCTTTGCCCCTGGTCTGTGTGGTGATGGAGAGGGAATGAATGGTTATCACATGTGGGGGGGGACACAGAAAATATTGTGTACAGCAGCGGTCCCCAACCTCTTTGGCACCAGGGACTGGTTTTTTCATGGACAGAGGAGGGGGCAGGGGGACAGGAGGTGGAACTCAGGAGGGGGTGTCAGGAGGCACAGAGCAGCTCACCTCCCGCTGCGGACTGGGGGGCAAGGGGGGCGGAGGCAGGTGGCAGAGCTCAGGTGAGCTTCTCTTGTGGGCCAGTTCCTAACAGGCCACACACCAGTACTGGTCTGCGACCTGGGGGTTGGGGACCCCTGGTGTGCAGGGAATGATTCCTCTGCATTCCAGGGACCCCTACTCCCATGAGATGCCCTGAAGTGGAGACATAGGATTCTGTGGTCTGATTGCTTGGGAAATACTAAATACTCTATTCACAATACCCAGGACAGGACATGGTAAAGGCTCTGACAAGTCCTGCAGGAGAGAAATTGGTTTTGCTTTGTTTAACCCAGGCTTTGTCTGACACAGTTATCCTCCAAGAGTCAACTTCTATCCAGTAAAACTGGGCAGCGAAGCACCTGGCATCTTAGCCCTTCTGAGCTGGAGGGTTACGCACAGAACTGCGCGATCAAACTCTCCGCAGTGATGGGCGTATCTGCTCCTGGACCATCTACTGTGGCAGTCGCATGGGGCTCTTGAAGACTTGGGATGTGACTCCTGTGGCATAGGAAAAGAATTTTTTTTATTTTAATTAATTTGACCTTAAGCAATCGCATGCGGCCAGCTATCAGACAGCATAACTTCACTGCCTCATTTTTGCCGATGCCTGGGTTTCTGGTTGGCACTGGACCAGCTGGGCATGGTGACTGGCACAGAGTGAACCCTCCGTAAATCACAGCCTCCTTCCATCTACTGAGCACCTACTGTGTGCCAGGCACCACACCAACAGCGCAACTTATCCAACTCACTGGGCTGTTGGAGGATTATTCTCTCCCTCAAATCCACTTTCCATATGAAGAAACAGAGACCAGGGGCTATTAAGTGACTTCTTCAAGCTCCCACAACTAAAAAGTGCTTTGGGCCTGGGTCTGTCTGCCTCTTGATCCTTTCACAGGTGTTCGTATACTCAGAATGGCTTCTAGAACAATCTCAGAGCCAGTCCCAGGATGGGGCAGTGGGAGCTAACACCACTCCCTTCTCTGAGGGAGCCGTCCAGGCTAAGGGACCACTCGCTCCACCACTAAATGCCCGCTGACCGCATGGGAGCCTCGGACAGGAGCCTAAGGCGATTGGGAGGCGGGGAGCTCATCTAACGGGGGGCGGGGCTGCAGGCGAGGAAGCAGTGAGATAAGAGCCCAGAGAAGAACCACCTCCTCAACCCCTCCCGTGCCCAGCCCCCAGCCTCACAAAGCAGCCCCGGGGAGGGCCCACCCAGCCCTCCCCGCTCCCCCCCATATCGGTGTGCTGTGCCCAGCAAGCCAGGGCACATGATCTCATACCTTTCATCCCTTGCCGAGTTCAGATAAATCGCCCCCCTCCTCTCCCTCTACAGCTGAAAGTCGTCAGGTCTAGCTAGGGTTTCTCCCACTTATGCGTCTCATGAATATTTAACAGCATCTGCCGTGGAGGCGATAAAGCCCTACCAATCCTTGACAAATATGGCCTAATCTTTTCAATTTCGGGGTGCAAATATGCCTTCTGAGTCCTGTTTGTCACCTAGATTAATGGCCCAGGGTCCCATAATCCTTTGGTGCTAATTCAAGTGGTGGCCGGCCGGCGTGTGCCTGCCAGGGGGATGCTGGGATAGACACACACACGCACACGCACACGCACACACCAAGGAGTGATTAGTCATGTGAGGATTACTTGTAATGTGTGCGTGTGTGTGGCTTGTGTTTCTCTATCTGTCCGCACAGCCTGTGTCTTTGTGTAAATGAGATGAGGTCAACTGACCGAAGTAATATAGCCAGTGCGGGGGCAGTGCCAGGATTTGACCCCAGAAAGTCCGACTCTCGCTAATAAGCTAACCACTGGCCTATACAGACCCAAGGCCAGCATGAATGGCTGCTCCCGCAGCCTATTCTGAGGATGCTTCACGCTGAGAACTGTCTTCGGCCACGTGTCACCTCCTGTCCATTGGCCCCTCTTGGATTACCTGTGTATCTGGTACACTTTTCCAGGACAGTGAGTTCCGGATCCAAAGCCCCCCACACACATTAGGTGCTCGGAAACTATAAGTTAGGTTGATTTGTAAGGCCATTCATACTTCTCCACACCCTTTCCTTCCTGTTGGCCCCTTTGGCCATCACCAAAACTCAATGGGGGCAACAGGACAAGGAGAAAACCCTTAGCAAGCTGATGGGGAGCATCAGCCGGGATCACAAAACAAGTGAACGGCCAAAAGGATGTAAACAGGTGACCCCAACAAAGGAAAGAGAGATGACTGGGCACGGGGTCTGTGGGCCATGGTATCTCGGTCTTGGCGTATTGGGGGCCAGCTCATTTTTGTTGCGGGAGGTTGTGAATTATAGGGCGCTTAGCAGCCCCCCTGGGCCCTACCCCCTAGATTTCAGAGGCACCATGCCTCTCCACTTGGGGAACAACCAAAAATGTCCCCAGACATTGTCAAATGTACCCTGGGGCCAAAATTATCACCAGTTGCAAAGCCTAGCACAGCCATACTAATGATTAAAAAAAAAAGGCAAATTAAAAGTTTGAGATGCTGTGTACAAATCCTACACTCTTTAAAAACTGTAACAGCCAGTACTCAATACTGCTGGTAATTGGTGCAAGCAAGCTTCACTTACAGCGGGATCTGTCGGTACAAGATTGTGGAAACCCCCTCGCAGCAATGACCGTGGAAGTGTTTACGTCATCCCGTGTGGTGGACCCATGTATCGGTCAAGACCTCAGAAACAGAATTCATCCCCAGATGGCTCAAATAAAAAGAAATTAATGACAGGAGTGCTTACGGAGGGTTCGGAGATCCAACAAGGAAGGGACGCAGAGACTGGCTGGGGAATGGGGCGCTGTCCCCTGCTTCAGTGCTGAAGGGAGGGAACTGGGGCTAGAAGGCACAGTGAGGGCTTGAGGAGGGATCACAGAAGCTGTCGTCTGGAGGGACAACCAGGGTCCAAGACACAACACCAAAGCAGGAAGGGAGCCAGGAAGAAACATCCCAACCTTTCTCTCCTCCAGCCCCCAACCTCCTGCTGGAGACTCCCATTGGTTGAGCCCTGCGGAGGCCGGAAGGCAAGGAAGCCCCAGGTGTTTTCAGTGGGGATCAGCTTCCCAGTGCCCAGTGTCTGGCAGAAGAAGTTGGAGAATGAATGAGTCAATAGGGAATACCCAGCACCTGCTCAATGCATTAAACCCTCCCTTTTAAATTATTCTAAGAGAAGCAATTCCTCGGAAGCCAAAGGATAGATTCACAAAGATGTTGATGTAGTGTTATGTATAATGGAAACAAAACCTCCTAATCCAGTGCTCTTTCTGGAACCACACAGAAGCTCCCCCACCCCCAGGATGGTTTTGCTCCAGAAAGAAGCCCCAACCTTGTCCCGCTGGCCGCTGGAATTCCTGAGACCTGGGAGGAAGAGGGACACCTTTTCATTTCAATCCCCAAGCTTTGTCTCTGGGATCTTTTCCCCAGACCGTTGCATGGGGACCGAGGCTACCCTTGCTTCCAAAGGGCTGGGAAACTTCCCCAGGAATAATCCCCTGATGAAAGGCTGCCAGCACCCAGCAAGGTGGAGAGGAGGACCGAAGCCAGGGCTCCTGGTCCCCTGCATTCTCTCCAGGACACCTGCTGAGTGGGGACAAAGCAGGCAAATTGCTTCAGCTTCATGGTGCCAAATATGCCTTCATTTGGGGATGAGGGGAGTCACCCCTCTTCCTCCGGCAGAACGCCTCCAGGCTATAAAACTGGGTGGCCACGCCCCTAACAGTTACTGAGCTGGTCCTCGGTGGGTGCCCACGTCATGTGCACTCCCTCCTTAAGCCTCGTCCTGGTCTTAGGAGGTCTGCCATTCCACCTGCTTTATGGGTGGGTGAATGAGGCTCAGAGAGGTTAAGTCATACCCCAAGGACACACAGCCAGAGGGTGGCAGAGCTGGGGCCTTGAGCTCCTAACCTCCAAGGTCTCCAGCACCCCCTCAGCCCCTCCTCACTTCTCCCTGCCCCACTGTCCACTGGTCAGTTACCCTTCCAGGCTCGGGCTGGCAGAGAGAAGGAAATAATCACTCAGTGTGCCCCAACTCTGTGACAAACACTATCATCTATCCCCAAATTGCCCTGTTGGCCCTGTGAACTATGGTCACCCCCCCCCAAGCCTCAATCTCCCTCACTTGGTAGATTATTTCTCCCGTAAAAAGCAGGTAAGAATAATCAAAAACTTCATTGCTCCTCTTCATATCCTTGATGATTCTATAACTATAAGAACAGAATTATTTATAAAGCTATTTTTTTTTCTTGCTACAAATCACCCCGTTAGGAAATGTTTATGGAGCACCTACTGTGTGTGAGGCTCCGTGGAAACTAAGACAAAGTCCCTAATGTCATAGAGTTGATGACAAGTTGGAGTAGGGGGCAAATCGGCAATGAATACATCATGATGAAATACACCCTGCTGGTAGGAATGGAATAAGATGCTTTCATTGGTGATAATAAGAGAGGCTCAGTTAGAGAGAGTGGTCAGGGAGGACTCGCTGAGAAGCTGACATTTCAACTGAAAAATGAGAGTTAATCAGCTTTTTTCAAGAGCCGGGAGAGGGGCATTCAGGGACAAGGAAACAGGAAGTACAAAGGCCCTGAGGCAGGAAACAGTTTCAAATGCCTAAAAGAATTGAGAGAAGGCCAGTGCGACTGGGGCAATCAAGTTTAGACCGCATTCCTTTTGCCCATTCCTTGTCTGTCTAGATTATCCCAATTGGAGGATGCCATCTGTTTCCACTTGGGATCCTATTGGGACCCTGCTGGGATACATGGACACTCTCCAGTTTGCCACAGTCCCCACCACTCCCTATTGCCCTGAGGGAACCCGACCAGCCACCTGACTGTATTGAATATGTTACCCACCTGGTTGCTGTGTTCATTCAGTGGGAGACTCCTCAACTATCTAAGCACTAAATCCTGAGGCTCAATGGGACTTCTGGCCAAGTGACAGAGCCAGTAGAGACTCCTGAATGAGGGGAGGCTGGGCAATGGGTGAGATTGGAAAAGCGTAGGAAGAAGGTAGCAGCCGCTCCAGAAGAAGGCATAGACCTCCCCTCCGAGGGTCAATGTCCTCATAGGGCCCGACCAGCTCAGCCCAGAACAGTGAGGGCCAAGGGGTCTCCCTGACTCCCCTTCTCCTCCATTTGCCAAGGCCCCCTCTGGGGTTGGGCAAGACACAGGGCTCAGTCCTGGAGGCAGGCCTGCTGGGAGCCTGCGGCTGCCTCCACCCCACACCAACTCACCCCTGCCGCCCCTACTGCATGTAGCATTTGCACAGGGCCCCCAAGTAAAGGGCCCTGATTGAGAAAACAAATAAACAGAGGGGCTGGCAGCTCTCCAAGGCCCCGCCTCCCCACCCCAGCCTGGCGTCCCCTTCCTCAAAGCTCGCTCCAGCCTGCCTTGGCTAACAGAATTCTTTCCCACACTTCTTAGGTTTCCTTGCATCCTCCTGGTCTGTTTCTCCCTCTCCCTTCCTCATCCCCACCTCCCGTCTCCCTGCCTTCTTTGGCGCACCTCTGTCTCCTCTCCTACTCACCCCGGCCTTCTTCATCACACCCGCCTCCCCCCGCCATTCTCATTCTTTCTCACCTTCTTCAGCAATCTCTCCCTGGGGCCTCTCCTCCCCTCTTTCTTCTCTTGCTTCTTTTTTCCCCTCTTCCTCTCCACCCTCCTCCTCTCCACCCTCCTCCTCCTCCTCCTCCTCTGTTCCCTCCTCCCATCC